>JBBPBX010000011.1:66696-92583 GCA_038048925.1 Garcialebias charrua | reverse complement strand
CACGACCCGGTGCAAATTTTGTTAATTAAGTGTCTTGAATGAAAAATACTCCATTTAAAAGTATTAAAAAACGTATTAACAATATTAAAGAACAGATCTTAATTATTTATGTTGCACATTTCCATTGCATTAAAGAGACAAACTGAAGACAATTATTTAATAAACATGAGGTTATGAGGGGGGGTCCCTGAACCCAAAAAGTTTGAGAACGCCTGATCTAAAATGTCCTGGTATGCTGCCTTAACTGAGGACTTCAGTGGACCAACACCAGCAGATGACATGGCCACAAGCCATCACTGACTGTGGAAACTTCACTCTGGACTTCAAGCAACATGGATTCTTGGCCTCCACTCTTCCTCCAGACTGTGAGACCTTAATGTCCAAATGACATGAACATTTACTTTCATCTGAAAAAAGGACGTTTGACCACTGAGCAACAGTCCTGTTCTTTGTCTCCTCAGCAGGTAAGACACTTGTGATGTTGTCTCTGGTCTGGACTTGAGGGATGAGACATTTGTAGTTCATGTTTAGGAGTTAATCAGCTGTGACACCACAACTTTACAATATTGAACCTCTTCACAATATTCAAATTTTCTGAGACCCTGAGTTTTTGTTTTTCATTGACTGTAAGCCATAATCATAAAAATTACAAGCAAAAAAGGTTTTGAATATTTCATTCTGTGTAATTATGTACGTACAGTGATGTGAGTTTCATTTGCTGAAATGATTAACAAAATAAATGTACTGTAATCTTTTCACAATGCTGCATCCCTCCATCTCCCCATCTCCACCCGGGGTTTCAAGATCCTCAGTTCTCCCCTTGTCTTCATCCCGACTCCGCCACCAGGTTCGGGTCCCGGGGGGGAGAGATATCCATAATAATAATGTCACATTTTTTGTCATCTGTGTATGTTTCCATACAAGATGAAATTTCACTCTGCATTTAACCCAATCACCACCAGGTGGGGCAGTGGGCAGCTATAGAAAGCACGCCGGGGAGCAATTGGGATGAGATATGCTGCTCAAACACACCACAAGTTATGCCGTG
Source organism: Garcialebias charrua (assembly GCA_038048925.1). Classification (NCBI taxonomy): domain Eukaryota; kingdom Metazoa; phylum Chordata; class Actinopteri; order Cyprinodontiformes; family Rivulidae; genus Garcialebias; species Garcialebias charrua. Next base: position 91,535 of record JBBPBX010000011.1, on the reverse strand, counting down.
ACTGGGGTTTGAACCTGGGTCCTTCGGGTCCCAAGTCGGTTCCCCTGACACTACACCATCTTGGCCCCTTAATCTATCTCCCTATATGCCGGACCTTCAAGCTCTCAGCGGTCCGGCATGCATTCCCTCCGCCGGGGCCAGAGCGCCAAAGAACCCTCATCAATAAAATATTTTAATTGTTCTTCTCTCTCTTTATGTGAGTCTCTCCAGGTTGAATGAGTAACTTCTGGTTTTGCTCCTCATTTTTGCCTTCCTGGGTTTTTCCTCTTTAATGTAATTTCCACAAATGAAAAGTTATTTTTATTACCAATCAACTTGTCTAAGTTTTGATCTCAAGTCTTTTGGGTGATATTTTTAGCCCGTGTGTATCTTTACATTGTTTATTTTTTTTTTATTATTATTTATTGTAATTATTTGTGCTCCACTTAGTCCTGTTCAGACTAAGCTAAGCACGTTACTTAAAAAAATCCTGATGTAAGCTTAGTCATCCAGATAAATTAATCACAAAACAAGCTAAATCATGTCATCTGGACCGATTCCTCTTGGAAGAAACGTTTTGTCTTCCATCTGAAAGACTTTGTCAGTCTAAGTCCTGCCAACAAGATCATTTGTGTAAATAACAACTTTTTGATACGACTCCTGCAATGAAATTCCCAGAAACTGGGTATGCAAAAAGGAAACCATCAGACAATCGATAAGCTTAAAATGGTTCTTTGTGATGACAAATTGGGTTGTTTTTAACCTAGCAGTGTGATAACCTTTCCCCAGAACCTCACTTTAAATTGTCCAAAAATACATTTTATAATAACAATCCAATAAAGATATAAGCTAATAAGGAAGGCAGTTTAAGGACAAAAAAAGGGTTACACATAGTTTTTAGCTGCTGGCTGCTGCAGCTGTTCTGTCGGCATCTGCATTGCTCCGCTCGGGGTGACTGCATGTTGGAGTAGCTCTGTCATATTCTTTCTGAGATTTTGCTTTTGGAAACCTTAAGTCCTCTTTTGCTGGATGTAAATCACATTTTTTATTACTGTTTCAGATGCTGTGCAGCTGGCAGGATTTTTACTGAAACATTTTTTACTTTTAGATATTTGTTATGATACGTAATCATGACAACAAGGTGTTTTGTTTTTACAACCGGGAGCAGCTGATTAACATCTCAAAAGCTCCAATAATATCTCAACTACAGCCCCAAATTTCAAATGAGTTGAAAAGGAGGTGCCTCGGATGCATTCTCATCTACCTGCCGGCTGTGCTCGAGTGCCTGACCGCTGAGATCCTGGAAATGGCAGGAAACACAGCTCGTAACAGTAGAAGGATGGAATCATCCCCCGGCACCTTCAACCAGACACCGGATGTCCATAGCAACATGGAGCTCAGCAGGCGAGGAGTGGCCATCACTCTGGGATGAGTTCTACCCAGCATTCAGGCAGTTTTGCAGCCTGGAGGAACCGAGAGGCCAACCAAGTACAATACTGTGGAAATGAAAACCGTAATACCAAGTTATTTTCTTAATAATTTTATTGTTTTCTAAATTCACTTCTTATGTTGCTGACCGCAGAACGCTGTTTGTTCCTCCCTACTAGAACCTTAAGGTATATGACTCATAGTATTGTGTTGTTATCACCAATGCGTGATACTGCACCCTGTTGAAAGCTCACTTGTACATGATCTCATGTATCAGTTTGCAAATGTTGTTATCACCAAATGCCTGCAAGGCAAGATCTGTTGCGTGCGAAGGTGTATATAAATGCAGCCCTCACTGATTAAGCTTTCAGAACTCACATAGAAATCATCGAGCTGCGTGTTATTCATGTGCTGTTCTCCTTCTTCAGAAGAAACTAAATAAACTTCACTTGTGTTTTTAACAAGTTCTCAGTCCTCAAAAATTATTAAAGACAGCTTTAATAAATTCCACAATTTCGCATCACGAACATGACTCTTCACTGGTCCGTCCACTCGGTGGACCCAGGACGAGGCTGATCACCAGGAATCGTTGGATTCTTCCTCCAAACCTCCAATAGGACATTGAGAGCGGGAGAACGTTCTGGTTTTCCATCGAAGGGAATCAACCTCGACAGAATCCAAACCATACTGAGACAACAAAATCAACTACTTAAGGTAAAAACTGAAACAACATTTTTATACGAGATAAACTAAGTTTTAAAGGTTAAAACCGAGGTAGATTTGTACGAACAAATCGAGGTATTTTCTGTTAAGGACCGAGAGATTAACAGTAAAATTAAAGTAGGAACAAATATAAAAAATAGATAAATATGGGTACAGGAAAAAGCAAAGAAGCAGATTATGTTCCTTATGGTCCAGAGGTGGAACACTACATACACCCACACCTCCGGACCCGGCGGCCACTCACCGTCTCCCCCCCCACACCCCGTTGAACCTACACGGAGATTCATGTCTCAGCTTTGTTTCACAGTGGAAGTCTAAATTTAATTTTCCCAGGAATGGTTCTTTTGACCCTGAAGAAAAAAAGAATAATAGAAGAATAATTAACAAAACAGAAACAAAAATGTGTAGCATGAAGAAAATACCCCAGGACATGTTTGTAACTATGCAAAATCATGAACAAGCTTTTAAATTATAAAAATAAATAAATAAATGTCACATTTTTATCATCTGTGTATGTTTCCCATACAAGACGAAATTCGTCTCTGCATTTAACCCAACCACCACCAGGTGGTGCAGTGAGCAGCCATAGAAAGCGCCCGGGGAGCTGGGGAAATAGGTGTGCACTCATAGACACCCCAAGGTGTGTAAATTATGGAAAAATCGGTCAAAATCTCTGGTACAACAAACATCTAAAACTTATCAGATGACTCAAAAAATTAAGAAAGCAACCAAACTGGCTCTAAAAAAATGAGACAATGACAGATACACAAACAAAACATAAAAAATAATTTAAGGACAAATTAAATGTGTTTTTCTCCCACTCTTCTCTTTTTTCTTCACATGCACTAGAGACCTATGGACATCTGTCTCCAATGGCACCACTGTACCCCTCTCTGGCCAGCTTCACCGTTCTACCACCTTACGGCCCTCCCGTATCTGCAACGAAGAAGAAAGAAAAGGTACATAAACAGCAAAGGTGGGCACCAATTCGCTATGGACCGCTAATGCGCTAATCCGCTTATAGCGTACCTAAACATTTTTATCAGCGTTACAGCGGAGTTACTAACTTTTATAATTCATAAGCGGATTTGTGCTATTTTTATTTAAAATGCAGTACCGCTAATAACTAATTATCTATCAGTAAAAACGAAAAAAAAAAACTTATTTACAGGCTCTTATGCTGGCTCCGTAACTGAATTGTTTACTTTTCCCCCCTTGGTGAGGGAGCAGAGGAGGGTCGGAGGGTCGGAGGGGGGGAGGGAGCAGAGGGGTGAACAGACGTGGATCTATTCTACCATGTAGGCAAATGAATGGCCCGCCCCGGCCAGTCACCTACTAACATTGCTGCTGCTTGTTAATGTACATTTAACATAAAAATAATTATAGTTACGATGAAAACAATCATTAAAAAAACGCAATACAAAAACCGATCGATTTCTGTATCCCCCCCTACTAAAAATTGACTATTCCATCTTGACATCTTCCGGGTCAGAGGTGAACTCGGATGCTCACGATTATGGCTAGCTGGTGTAAAGGATTTCGAGGAGGTCAATATTAATACTGACCTCTTTACCTTAATTAATTTACTTATTCAGATTGAATAGTAATTTCATGGATTCTTTTCTTTTTCAGTTTACCCAATATTTCTGTGATCTTTATGATGGATAAATAAAGAAAGCCATTAAGTGACAGAGAACGTTGACTTTAGCTTGGTATGCCAGGAGACACTACCATTTATTTCTAATAAATCAACTAAAATCAACATCATTACACTTGATTGACATGATTCGCACTTTCTTGCAATTTAACACGTCAGCACAGTTAAATTACAACACAACAGACATAAATACTGGATGTTAATATACTTAGTCTGAGGGCTCTATGACTTAAAATGTAGTTTCCAGCTTAGAAATTAAGATAAGAGAGGTTTAAGAGGAAATGGAAGAAGGGAAGTTTAGAGAGTCATCTATTTTGAGTTTTAACCAGAAATGACACTCCTCCGTACGAGAACCAGCTCGACCTCACAGCACAATCCAAAAACATCAGCACTCTGTACCTTTGGACATTCGTCTCGGTGGATAGAGTTGTAGAAGCAGTCTTGGACTCACAGGTCATCTGTCCGTGAAGTCCAGTTGTACCTCGGCGTGTTTATAGATTCGCGTGTCGTGACGCCTGCCTTCCTCGTCAAAGACCGTGGCATGTCCTGGTTAGTTTTCAAAATAAAACGTCCTCCAAAGAGTTCGTTAGGAACTTGGAGTTCTTGGAGATGACTTATAACTTGGCATGTTATAAGTCTTTAACCGAATGACGTGTCCTTAGCATGTGACTAAACGTCCATCCAGCTACTTTGGGAAACCTCAGGTCTTGAAGTTTAATCAGCGGACTCTAAAAATTCAGCTTAGCTTAGAACCTTAAGATAGAACTCTGAAACTTGTCTCTTTCCGATTGGTTCAGAACAGTCGAGGAGTTCATTTGCTGTTATCACGACCCAAGGTTACAGCCAGCAGCAGAGGAAATGTTTAGGAAAAGACAGACTCATAGACTCCAAGAGGAAAAATACTTGGATTAGCATCTTAACACTTCTAGAACAAATCTGCAAATCACAATAACACATAAAATTCACTCTGACACAATTATAGGGTCAAGTAACACAGTAATACTCCATATTAAAAGAATAACACAGCATAACATATATCATGAAAATCCATCCATCCATCCATCCATCTTCTTCCGCTTATCCGGGGTCGGGTCGCGGGGGTAGCAGCCTAAGTAGGGAGGCCCAGACTTCCCTCTCCCCAGCCACTTGGAGCAGCTCCTCCGGGGGAATCCCAAGGCGTTCCCAGGCCAGCCGAGAAACATAGTCCCTCCAGCGCGTCCTGGGTCTTCCTCTGGGTCTCCTCCCGGTGGGACGTGCCCGGAACACCTCACCAGGGAGGCGTCCAGGAGGCATCCTAACCAGATGCCCGAGCCACCTCAACTGGCTCCTCTCGATGTGGAGAAGCAGCGGCTCTACTCCGAGTCCCTCCCGGATGACTGAGCTTCTCACCCTATCTCTAAGGGAGAGTCCAGCCACCCTGCGGAGAAAACTCATTTCAGCCGCTTGTATCCGAGATCTTGTTCTTTCGGTCATAACCCAAAGCTCATGACCATAGATGAGGGTGGGAACGTAGATCGATCGGTAAATTGAGAGCTTTGCCTTTTGACTCAGCTCTCTCTTCACCACGACAGACCGGTACAGCGCCCGCTTCACTGCGGACGCTGCACCTATCCGCCTATCGATCTCACGCTCCAGTTTTCCCTCATTCGTGAACAAGATCCCGAGATACTTAAACTCCTCCACTTGGGGCAGGACCTCCTCCCCGACCCGGAGAGGGCATGCTACCCTTTTCCGGCTCAAGACCATGGCCTCGGATTTGGAGGAACTGATCCTCATCCCGGCCGCATCACACTCGGCTGCAAACCGCTCCAGTGAAAGTTGTAAATCACGAACTGATGAAGCCAGTAGGACCACATCATCTGCAAAAAACAGAGAAGCGATTCTAAGGTCACCAAAACGGATCCTCTCAACACCTTGGCTGCGCCTAGAAATTCTGTCCATAAAATACTCTGATGCATGCTCAATTGCCTCAAAGTCTTTCGGACGAAAGACGAAACGTTTCTACATTTTTTTTGCTTTGTTTTGTTTTATTTTTTGAATGTCCAGAGGACCAGACTTAGCTTTTTTAGATCTGTCCATAAAAGTTATGAACAGAATCGGTGACAAAGGGCAACCTTGGCGGAGTCCAACTCTCACTGGAAACGAGCCTGACTTACTGCCGGCAATGCGGACCAAGCTCTGACACCGGTCGTACAGGGACCTAACAGCCCTTATCAAAGGGCCTGGTACCCCATACTCCCGGAGTACCCCCCACAGAACCCCCCGAGGGACGCGGTCGAATGCCTTCTCCAAGTCCACAAAACACATGTAAACTGGTTGGGCAAACTCCCACGCACCCTCCAGGACCCTGCTGAGGGTGTAGAGCTGGTCCAGTGTTCCACGACCAGGACGAAAACCACACTGCTCCTCCTGAATCCGAGGTTCGACTATCCGACGGACCCTCCTCTCCAGAACCCCTGAATAGACCTTACCAGGGAGGCTTAAGAGTGTGATCCCCCTATAGTTGGAACACACCCTACGGTCCCCCTTTTTAAATAGGGGAACCACCACCCCAGTCTGCCAATCCAAGGGAACTGCCCCCGATGTCCACGCGATATTGCAGAGTCGCGTAAGCCAACACAACCCTACAACATCCAGAGCCCTAAGGAACTCCGGGCGAATCTCATCCACCCCCGGAGCCTTGCCACCGCGGAGCTTTTTAACCACCTCGGCGACCTCAGCACCAGAGATCGGAGAACCCGACCCAAAGTCCCCAGGCTCTGCTTCCTCAGTGGAAGACGTGCCAGTAGGATTGAGGAGGTCTTCGAAGTATTCCGCCCACCGACTCACAACATCCCGAGTTGAGGTCAGCAGCACGCCACCTCCACCATAAATGGTGTTGGTCTCGTACCTCTTTCCCCCCCTGAGACGCCGGATGGTGGACCAGAATCGCCTCGAAGCCGTACGGAAGTCATTCTCCATGGCCTCTCCGAACTCCTCCCACGCCCGAGTTTTTGCCTCAGCAACCACCCGAGCCGCATGCCGCTTGGACTGCCGGTACCTATCAGCTGCTTCCGGGGTCCCACAAGCCAAAAAGGCCCAATAGGACTCCTTCTTCAGCCTGACAGCATCCCTCACTGCCGGTGTCCACCACCGGGTTCGAGGGTTGCCACCTCGACAGGCACCAACAACCTTGCGGCCACAGCTCCGATAAGCTGCCTCGACAATAGAGGCGCGGAACACGGCCCACTCGGACTCCATGTCCCCCGCCTCCCTCGGAACGTGTTCAAAGCTCTCCCGGAGGTGGGAGTTAAAGCTCCGTCTTACGGGAGACTCTGCCAGACGTTCCCAGCAGACCCTCACGATACGTTTGGGTCTGCCAGGTCTGACCGGCATCCTCCCCCACCATCGGAGCAAACTCACCACCAGGTAGTGGTCAGTAGACAGCTCCGCCCCTCTCCTCACCCGAGTGTCCAAGACATGCGGCCGCAGATCAGATGAGACGACAACAAAGTCGATCATCGAACTGCGACCTAGGGTGTCCTGGTGCCAAGAGCACATATGGACACCCTTATGCTTAAACATGGTGTTCGTTATGGACAATCCATGACGAGCACAGAAGTCCAATAACAGAACACCACTCTGGTTCAGATCAGGGGGGCCGTTCCTCCCAACCACACCCCTCCAGGTCTCACTGTCATTGCCCACGTGAGCGTTGAAGTCCCCCAGTAGAACAAGGGAGTCCCCAGGAGGCGCACTCTCCAATACCCCCTCCAAGGACTCCAAAAAGGGTGGGTAGTCTGAGCTGCCGTTTGGTGCATAGGCACAAACAACAGTCAGAGCCCGTCCCCCCACACGTAGGCGAAGGGAGGCTACCCTCTCGTTCACCGGGGTGAACCCCAACGTACAGGCACCAAGATGGGGGGCAACCAGTATGCCCACTCCTGCTCGGCGCCTCTCACCAGGGGCAACTCCAGAGTGGAAGAGTGTCCAACCCCTCTCAAGGAAACTGGTTCCAGAGCCAGAGCCATGCGTTGAGGTGAGTCCGACTATTTCTAGTCGGAACCTCTCAACCTCACACACTAGCTCAGGCTCCTTCCCCACCAGAGAGGTGACATTCCATGTCCCAATGGCCAGCTTCTGTAGCCGAGGATCAGACCGCCAGGGTCCCCGCCCTCGGCCGCCACCCATCTCACATTGCACCCGACCCCTTTGGCCCCTCCCACAGGTGGTGAGCCCATGGGAAGGGGGACCCACGTCTCCTCTTCGGGCTGTGCCCGGCCGGGCTCCATGGGTAAAAGCCCGGCCACCAGGCGCTCGCCAGCGTGCCCCACCTCCGGGCCTGGCTCCAGAGTGGGGCCCCGGTGACCCGCGTCCGGGCGAGGGAAAACTTAGTCCATTAATTGTACTCATCATAGGGGTTTTTGGGCTGCACTTTGTCTGATCCCTCACCTAGGACCTGTCTGCCTTGGGTGACCCTTCTAGGGGCATGAAGCCCCTGACAGCATAGCTCCTAGGATCATTGGGACACTCAAACCCCTCCACCACGGTAAGGTGGCAGCCCAGGGAGGGGCTGTCATGAAAATGACAAAAGTTATTCTTTTGATCACATTAGAATAAAATCAAAGATGGGTCTTTTCATAAATCCGCAGAGAACCCCGCTGTTTTAAGCCAAATCAACGCGGCCGGAGGATTCTATTGTGTGTTCCGTGTCCACCACGCGATGGTGAGTTGTTAGTTTTATGTATTTGGGTTGCTTTTTATGTATAAATGCGGTGGCGAGACGCCCGTGTATTTGAGATTTAAAAGTGGTGTTAGGGATTAAAGATCATTCTCTTTTTTGTTAATTTCGTGGCCGAATAGAATATATGTACGTAAAGTATTAAATAAATCCTTTGATTTTTGTAATTTCATCCTCTTAGGATCATTTTAGTTACTTTTCATTAAATCTGTTGACTGCCTATAGAATTTTGGAATTGGTTTAATTTATTTTTCGGTTGCGCAACAAAAATAAATTACTATTTGTTTTTTGAAACAATATTGAATATAAATAGCGGTTTAAATTAGCTTCCCCTAATTTTCATAAGACATTTGTGCTTTTGAAATTGTGGACCTAAAAAAATTAATAAGCGTTTTAGAAGTTGTGGAACTAATTTTTTCATTAGCGTTGCCCACCACTGATAAATAGCTTGCAGATGGACAAGCCTGCAAGGTCTCACCATCAAAACCCACTTGGGCCATGGACTCTGATGATGACATTCAAGTGTATGCACTACCATCTGATCCAGAGGACGCCGACAAAGACATCCAACAGCTTAGTTCCTCTGACACCAGGGGCCCCACCACTAAGTCCCACGACTGAATGCTCACCAGACAACCAAAAACAAAAAGAAAGAACTCGAAGCTAAGGCCGCCGAACTGAAAAGAAAAATTGAAGCACTGAAACAAGAAGAAATAAATACCAAGAACAAAACAAAGTAAACACTGACACAGATCACCCCGACAATGTGTTCACCAACCCAATGTTAGAAGTCAGAGGACCAACCGGTCCTCAGCTAGTGTACTGAACATGGCCAAAGTTGGCCCTGATCGAGCTGGCGAGCTAGTACCTGCTTGACATAGCAAAAGGAGGAAGAACAATCGCTGTTGCCACAATGAGCATGGTGGAGGTGGTCCGGCCCACCTTGGCCGAACTAAAAATGATTCTAGCCTCAGTGTATAGAATTGGGTTTGTTGCTACCATCAGGACCCATCTATTCAACATGGAGCGTGGACATCGCATTGTCAACGTCCAAAATGCCCACACAGACAACTATGATTTTTCCCAAAACTTGAAAGCTTTAACTGAACGCATAGAAATAGCACACCCACAGATTCCAAGCTTCGCTGTTATTTCAGACACCGTCCAGAAATCAGATGAACCTCCACAGGACTATTCAAACAGACTGTTGCCTGTCTTCAGAACCCACTCGGGCATCTTTCCTAAAGATGAGTGGAGGAACGCCCCACAAGCAACCACCTTTGAGACTATTTTCTGTCAATCCCTGATGAGTGGGCTTCTCCCACCGATCCGCAAGTCTGTTCAGACCACATCTATCAGATGGAAAACTGGTGTCCGTCTGAATGAACTCCTCAGGCACGCCCGACACGCCTGGGACTAACACACAGCTGATCAGACTTCCACACAGAAGAGGAAGCAGAAACAGTCTGAGGAGACACAACTCAAACTGTTACAAGCAGCAGCCACTCAGATGACACTGAACACAGCAGTTGTCCAGCCACCTCAACCACCATTGGGGGTACAACAACAACAACAACAACAACAACAACAACAACACATCCAGCCTTATCAACAACAAACTAACCCCTCAGGGCCTCACCCCTGTTTTGTATGTGGGGGTCTCGATCACTGGATAAGAAATTGCAACCACAAGAGAAATCAATGACGTGGCAGGGGACGCCCACCTTACCCACCTACGCCATCGGACCAAAGATTTCAACAGTTCACACCAAACCAAGCACACCCACCAAGGGAACAAGCTTTTTCCCGAGCCCACACCGATGAGGTGGATGTGGTTTTGGGCACCCAGAAGGCAGAGGCCGGAGAGGAGGCTACTCCACCTGACTAGTGCCGGGAGACCAGGACCCAGGACTCCAAACTGCAAATACCAGTGCACACACACCTGTTTCTCCAACATACACAGATGAGGTCATCCCAACATAAGCGTATCTGAAGTTACCCATGCTGACAGTACTGGTTCATGACATCCCAATTAAATTTCTTATAGATTCAGGAGCGACCCAGTCTCTCATTATGAAAAAATGTCTTCCAGGCGTTCCACTCTGTGGTAAAATAGTACACTCCACAGGGTCGTCTGGCCAAGCTGTCCCTGAAGCAGTTACAGCTCCTCTAAAAATCACAGACCCTTTTGACAAAACTTCACCTGAACACCAGTTTTTACTGTCCTCTGCCTGTCCAGTTAATTTGTTGGCCAGAGATCTGATACTCAAATTTAGGTTGGTGCTTAGCTGTGACACTGATGGACTGCTCGTTTCAAAACAGATGAGCTGAATTCTTTTGTTTCTTGTACATCAAAGTTACTGTATGTGTTTGAGTGGCTCTTACAAGACTCTTAGCAACAGCAGTCTCTCATTCAGATGGCCAAGGACAGGCTGCCTCCCACAGTTTATTTCATGTTAGAACAACATTTACATTGTACTGCCCATGTGACTTCAGATCCAGCTGATCACTTAGTAGATTCATTTCTGATGACTCATGAAACACAACTACATAGCACAACACTCTACTGGATGACAACTACCTGTTTTGTGTTGATAACACTTAACAGTGACCAGGTGTCGTACTTCACAGTGGTGAACTCTGCCTCTCACATTTCTCTGGCAAAACTACCAGACCAACAGTGGAGGTTTCTGGGATCCCTAGCACTAGAAGCCCATAAGGCATCAGACTGGGAGCCCAGAGACACCTTTTTCTACCCCCCCCCCCCCTCTCTGAACATGTACAAACAAGGGTTTTGTCATTTGTTACTGGCTTGCCCCTCGAAAGAGATGATTGACAATAACAAATGACTAACAATGTCCTCTTTGTCTTAGGACGATCCTGAACTGGCATCAGTCCCAAAACATTTAAGGGCACAGACCAAATATGATATAGAACTTATAAAAGGCCAGGAACCCATCGAGATCACGCCAAAATCCTCATATAGATCCAAAATCCCTCAATACCAAAGGTGGGCGCCAGAGCGCTAGCGAGAGCTAAAGCGCTAATCCGCTTATAGCGGACCTAAACAATTTGTCAGCGTTATAGCGGATTGACTAACTTTTATAATTCATAAGCGGATTTGCGCTATTTTTATTTAAAATGTAGTACCACTAATAACTAATTATCTATCAGTAAAAACGAAAAAACTTATTTACGGGCTCTTAAATCAACCGGACGACTGCTCACAGACCATATCCTGTCAGCGCCGGATGTGGTCCGTGACAAAAAAGCGTCCCCCTCAGTCTCTTGGCTAGAGAGAGTGCTCCCTCTATAGCAGTTAGTAGCCAGCGTGTTACTCTGCAGCCTTATTGCTTGTTTTTGAAGAGTCAGACAAAGAGTTTTTAACATGGAAGGTGAACTTATAGATGAAAATACATGAAACACACGAAAATATGAACACATCACTCCTGTCCTGTCCTCTCTACACTGGCTCCCGGTTCAGTTCAGGATACAGTTCAAGCTGCTCCTGTTTGTTTTCAAAGCTCTGAATGGACTTGCACCTCTCTACATCTCAGAACTTTTGAAAGCCCATCAGCCCGGCAGAGATTTACGCTCTGCCAGTCAACACCTGCTGGAGGTGCCTCGCTCAAGGTACAAACAATGGGGAGACCGGTCATTTTCTGTTGCCGGCCCAAAAGCCTGGAACAGCCTCCCCCTTGAGCTGCGTGCCACCTCTGATCTGACTCTGTTCAAAACCAGACTGAAGACCCACTTGTTCAAAAAAGCTTTCAGTGTGTAACTTTTATTACTTTTGGTATTTTAATATGTAGCATTTTTTATTTCCATTGCCTTTTTATTTCCACTTGTTCAAATAAGCTTCCAGTGTGTAACTTTTATTACTTTTGGTATTTTAATATGTAGCATTTTTTATTTCCATTACCTTTTTATTTCCACTTGCTTCAAAAAGCTTTCAGTGTGTAACTTTTATTACTTGTGTTATTTTAGTATGTAGCATTTTTTATTTCCATTGCCTTCTTTTATTGCTGTTGTTTCTTATTCTATTTTCATTGATTTATTGTTCCAGTTTATTCATCTTTTTATCCTGTTAAGCACCTTGGTCAATGCAAGGCATTGTAGGAAGGTGCTATACAAATAAAGTTTATTATTATTATTATTATGTTTCTCAGCGGCCTACGCGATACGTCAGCGCCTTATTTGCCCTCTTCAAAATGGCGACGGCCACAGAAGCAAAGGACTTTACAACAAAACACGGTAAAAACAATTATTTCTTTGCTGAGAAAAAATATATTTCTTAGCTGACTTTATAGCACAAGGTTTTTCTGAGCTTAACCGGTTCACGAAATGGTCAAATCTGCTGGATTTAAAAAAGTAGTTCGCCATTTGCCCTGTTCAAAATGGCGGCCGCGACGGCCACAGAAGCGTAGGACTTTACAACAAAACACGGTAAAAAACAATTATTTCTTTGCTGAGAAAAAATATATTTCTTAGCTGACTTTATAGCACAAGGTTTTTCTGAGCTTAACCGTTTCACGAAATGGTCAAATCTGTTGGATTAATAAAAGTAGTTCGCCATTTGCACGTTAGCGTGTTAGCATTTAGCTTCCACTAGCATTGCTAATACATAAGCGCTTTTGAAATTGCGGACCTAAATAAATTAATAAGTGCTTTAGAAATAGTGGAACTAATTTTTGGATTAGCGCTGCCCAGTAATGCTCAATACCCATTCACACCTAATGCAAAACAAGGTATCACCCTTGTTTTTCATTTTTTACTCGAGGCAGGAGTAATTGTTCCTTATCCATCCTCTCCAGTCAGGACACTTATCTTTCCTGTAAAAAAGATTCGCCCCACCCCCAGATGAGTGGCGTTTTGTTCAGGATTCAAGAGCTGTTAACTCTGCTGTCCAGGCACGTGTGTCCATTCTTCCAAATCCATGTGTTATCTTGTCACAAATCCCATCAGGGTCCACCTACTTCTCTGTGATCAACTTAGCCAATGCTTTCTTTAGTGTGCTAGTCCATCCTGACAGCCAATTTTGGTTGCTTTCTAATTCAAAGGAAAGTCTTACACTTTCACCTACCTATGTCATGGTTACTGTGAGTCACCCACAATCTTTCACCAAGCGCTAAAGCCATAGTGAAACTGCCTCTGCCTGAGACAAAGAAACAGTTAATGTCTTTTCTAGGGTTATGTGGTTATTGTATACATTTTAAACCAAACTACTCTGAAATGGAAACTACTTTATGTAACATCTGTCATGAAAAAGGCCTTGAAAGGAACTCAAAATTGACTTGGTCTCCAGAAGCACTGTAGGCTTTTGAAGCACTTAAAATTCAATTGCAGAAAGCCCCCGCTCTTGGCATTCCAGATCCCACATGCCCGTTCACACAGGCTGTGGATGAGATGGCTGTATGACTTCCGTGTTGCTCCAAAAACATGGCGACAGACTGAAACCAGTCGCTTACTTCTCAGCTTAACAATGACCCTGTCGCTGTAGGACTACCTCTTTGTTTGCGCGTTGTCGCAGCTGCAGTAGTTTGGCAAGTAGAGACATTGTGGGCTATTCTGATCTGACTCTTCTCATCCCTCACTCTGTCACACAAATTCTGAATGAACAAAAAACTGCACATTTGTCCAAAGCCAAGTGGCTAAAGTATCATACTACCTTGCTTGATATGCCTAATATTACTATCCAACTGTTATGACCGTATAAGGGCCAAAACACACTTAAAGGACATTGGACACAAGAAAAGGTTTAAATGAAATTTTATTAACTAAAACTAAGAGCCTCCAGGCGGTCAGGGTCCTCCCAGGCTTCTCCCACCCATCTGGAGCGCCTTCTCCTGCTCGGCGTCCTTAAAGAAACAAAATTTAATTAAAAAGAGAAAGTTCAAATGATTGTAGGACAAGTGGGCGCGGCCGAAAAGAACAAAACGCCACCTGGACGATCCAATCCTACACAGGACCGTCGTGTTTTCCCAGGCGATTATCTACCTGGCCAATAATCCCTCTGAATAAACAGAAAAGCGATAACTGAACTACCGACACCCACACAGTCAAAAGTATCAAATAAATAGAGAAAATATATGGAAACAGACTCTTACTCTGTTCACATTAGCTGTCCCCCTCCTGGGCAGCTGTTCAGATGCTTCCCTTCAGCATCTAAAAAAAAGAAGAGTCAACCAGAGTACTACGGTCCAAAACCTGCACACCATTTAAGCTAAAGTCACACAAACTCTCAAAGTGCTTCAATACTCACAGCTCTCAATTTTAGCAACTAGTCATTCAACCAGTGCCAGGCCTTAAGGGCCTATCAACTCCAACAAGAGCAAAACAACAACAATCTGAGAGGGTGGAGATCTCTCAGTATTTTTCAGTTACCTGACAGAGTCACCTCAGCAGTTCCAGTGAACCTCAGCTGAATTTCACACCTTCCAGTAGACTTCCATAAGCCTCCACTCGTTCAACAAGCCTCTCTTGGTACAACGAGTCTCCACACTGCACAAAACACAGCATGTCAGATTTATAGGCAGGACCTGCAGGTGAACAGAAGCTCTGCCTAACCAAGCCTGATTGAAGCAGAGTTAAAAAAAAAGATGAGTTCTTCATTGAACCAGCAGGCTGCAGCAAGTTGCAGCCAAGATAAATAAAAACAAGGATGTTTGAACTTCTAAAACCCCCAAGGTGCATAACACCAACAATATAATGCTTTGAACCCAACGACCCTCCTGCCCACACCTGATGAAGGTCAACCTCATGACTGTCTGGCTGAACTTGAAATACTCTGCACTCTACAACCAGACCTATAACAAAACCCACTGGACAGTCCATATTGGGACCTGTTTGTAGATGTTCTGCATCACGTGACCCCCACCACCGGACAAATCCGAAGTGGTTATGCTATAGTGACCCTAACACGCACCATAGAGGCAAACTCACTTCCCCCAGGTTTAGCAAAGGCTTGTGAACTCATCGCTTTGACACGTGCATGTATCTTATCTGAAGGCAAAATTGTAAATATTTACACTGACAGTAGGTACGCCTTTGGTGTTGTTCATGACTTTGGAGCCCTATGGAAACACAGGCGGTTCCTCCGCTCTGATGGACAGCCCATACTGAACTACAAACTCATTTCTGACCTCCTCTCAGCTATTACTTTACCATTCAAGGTGACAGTAATTACATGCGCAACCCACATGTCCAACTCCGATTTTGTGTCCTAGGGAAACACATTGGCAGACGTTGCTGCTAAATCTGCAGCTTGTACTCTATCAAATCTTACTCTCACTCTTACTCCCGCCTCTTTCACTTCCTTCTCTGTTACAGACATGCAAAAACTTGCAAAGCCCGTGGATTGGCCCAAACAGTAATCCCTGTTTACCTAAACATTTTTCCCTTGCGTTTACAGCATTGACACATGCTGTTGATGTCACGGTCAGTGGTCCCGCTGACCCCCCTCCCTTTAGCCTGACCTCACACTTTACCATTCATCCCAGTAATGCCTGTCACCCTTCCTCTGCTCCTGTCTCCCTGCACCATGCTTCCCTGCTTAATCAGTTCATCTGTACACCACTCATAAAATGTCATGTTTTTCCCATCCTGCCTTCATGTTCTTTGTTCCTCTGCCCTTCTGATTTTTGTTATGTTCTTTGTGTGATTTGTTTCTTGTTGTGTTGTACTTTGTCTCTCCTTAGGCTGCTTCTTCAGCCCTGATTCTACTCTTCTGCTCCTCATGCCATTGTTTGTTTTTTCTTACTGTGTTTTGCTTTTCACCCATTTGTCATTTCTCACAGCCACTTCTGTCAGTCAACTGTTCACCACATCCCTTATGTCTCTACTTTGAAATCAGTCTTTCATTCCTTACACCTGTTCAGCTCTGCATTTAAACTCCTGCCATCCACCTCCAATCTGCCCAGTCATTGTTTTTTGGTTTCAGCTCTGTTCTCTGTTATCACAGACAACACGGTTCTTCTGTACCCATCCTGTTTGCCAGTCTGTTAGTTTGTTAGTTTTTGCTGCTACGTCAGCTTTTGTTTTGTGTTGTTTAAAAATAAATAAGTTTTATTTTAAAATCGATCATCTGCTTCAATCATCTTGCCTGCATTTTGGGTTCAAACCTAACGGATCGTGACAGTTGATCCTATGTCAAAGGGAAGAATGTTGAGACAAATCAGTGCTGATTGGTTTACTGTTAATTTTTCAAAAACAGTCGCCTCCTATTGTGACTCCTGCCTCGTGTGTGCAACTCACAACATTTCTAAAACTATAACAGTCTCTGTACCAGGAGTACACAGAACTGTGACAGCACCATTTCTTTTTTTTCTTCCCCTTTTATAGATGGCCTCCCTTCTCACCTTACAGCCATCCTCTCACACCGATATGATTTAAAAAAAAATTTTAATAGAGAGAAAGGAAAGATAGAAAGTAAGACAACAAAACACAACAATTATCCACAAAAAGAGCACAAAGCCAACACATCCAACCTTCGTCCGCAATCCTGCAAGGCACATGACAGAACACAGCAACAAAACATACATGCATAAAGACTAATAATATTCATGACCTTGCAGTAGATTTCCATAAATAAACATACCCATACCTACAAATATAATAATAATAATAATAATAATAATAATAATAATAATACTTTTATTTAAAAGCGCCTTTCAGGACACCCAAGGACACTTAACAAACCAATGTAGTTCAAACATTATCAGCAACAAATTGAAATATAAAATACACAAAGATAACAAAATGCAAAATGATAAAAATACGTTTAGTAGAGTTAATGATAAGCTAGTCTAAAGAGATGTGTTTTCAGGGCTGTCTTGAACAGAGAAAGGGAGGTGGTGTTTCGAAGGTCTGGTGGTAGAGCGTTCCAGAGGTGAAGGGCAGAGCAGGTGAAGGCCCTACTCCCCATGGTGGAGAGGTGGGCAGAGGGTACATGGAGATGTAGCAAAGAGGAGGATCTGAGAGAGCGTGATAGGATGGAGATTTGTAGGAGGTCAGATAGATAAGGAGGGGCAAGGTTGTGGATAGATTTGAACGTGAGAAGTAGAATTTTGAAGATGATACGTGATTTAATCGGGAGCCAGTGGAGCTGCTGCAGGACAGGAGTGATGTGGTTATAGTAAGAGGTTTGAGTGATAACACGGGCAGCTAAGTTCTGGACCATCTGTAACTTGTGGAGAGAAATATATATACAGTATACATACCAACTCATTCTCACTCCCTACTCGTCATATATTGATGATAAGGGTCAGTGTCCTTCCGCGTTGCATACTTGACGCGTCGGGTCGCCCCTTCTCATCATTATTTGGTGTGCAAGGTAATGTTAAGTTGTGATCTTCTCTTCCGGTTTGGATAGTAAAGCACTTTCATATTTACTTATTTTTTTTGAACAGAAATGATTTTTCTGGCAAAATTTAAACCTTAAGCCTAACCTTATAACAAACCCTAAACTTAACCATTCACCTTTTATTTGACCCTTGAACCCCAAACAAACCAATGAGAGCACCCTGCACAGCAAAAATGATGAGAAGGGGTGACCTGACGTATCAAGTATGTGACGCGGAGGGACACTGACCCTTATTATCAATATATGATGAGTAGGGAGTGAGAACATGTTGTACATACATATACATTCATAACACATATCCATCTACATCTCTGCATATGATATTTACATATACATCCCTGCATCCATTTGTGTGTGGCCATGAGCATGCATAAGTGAATAAGGTTCCTCTAATAGAACATTCAGTAGCGAGCGTGAAGCATCAGAGATCCGCCCTCCCAAGGCAGACGAAGGGGCGATCAAAGCCCAAGACCCCAAGAAGAACCCCGAGCCCAGAGTCCCCAGGGCCACCTGAACAGGACGAGCCACTCACCCACTCCCCAGATCCGACCAAGGGGAGAGTCGGACAAGCTCCACCAGCGACTACACACAATGACCCCCAGGGGACCAACAACGACAAACTCACAGGTCCCCGCCGGAGCCCGCTGCAAGATCCCGCTGCACTGATGTAGCCCCAGGCCCAGACACTGAGGCCCGGGCACCGCGGATGCCCACCCCTTAGGCCCAGATCCAATAGGATCAGAGGACCCGAGCCCCACCAGTTAGCCACCAGGCCGAGCCGACACACGTCCAAGCGCCCAACCCCCGAAATTCAAACCCCCATTTCAACATTTAATGATTGACTTCATTGAACTAACACCAGTATTGAACAAAAAAATATTGTCTGGTCATAGTGGACATCTTTTCCAAATGGGTTGAAGCATTCCCCACTAAACATGCCACAGCCAACACAGTTGCAAAAATCCTTCTTCAAGACGTGGTCTTCAGATGGGGTATCCCATAGCGAATCTCCAGTGACAATGGACCATATTTTGCTAATCAGATTATTGAGGAACTGTCAACTACACTGAACTTTGACTTAACCAAACAATGTGCATACCATCCACAAAGTGGAGGTACAATGGAA
This sequence comes from Garcialebias charrua, assembly GCA_038048925.1. Taxonomy (NCBI): domain Eukaryota; kingdom Metazoa; phylum Chordata; class Actinopteri; order Cyprinodontiformes; family Rivulidae; genus Garcialebias; species Garcialebias charrua. Next base: position 72,541 of record JBBPBX010000011.1, on the reverse strand, counting down.
AGAGAAAATGGGACATTAAAAAACAAAATGACAAAAATTTGTGAAAAAACAAAACTCAACTGGGTTACATGCTTGCCCATAGCACTGATCAGTGATGTCACTAACGCGTTACTTTGTAACGCGTTACTCTTGTCGGACCACTTTTTTCAGTAACTAGTAATCTAACGCGTTGCTTTTCAAAATTCAGTAATCTGATTAAAGTTACTTTCTCCAAATTATTGTGCGTTACTTTTTTGTCATTTTCTGTAGTACTGTAATTTTATTTTTATTTCCTCGTCTCGGCCGGGGAGTGATAAAAAAAAAGACGCGGAAATTCAGTCAGCTGCGGGCTGTTTGAAACCTGACACCACACACCATGCAGCGCATGTGTTTTGTCAGGAAACAGACTGGACTGAGGTGCGCACACGGAGCTGAGAGAGGAGGAGAATGAGAATCACTTACTTGTTCAGTAAAACAATGGAGCCTCTCCGAGAGACAGCAGGTCCCCCCCCACCCGCGACCAAAACAACACACACACACACACACACACACACACACACACACACCTCCTGCTGTGTACAAACGTGTTGATGGCAGCTATCAATCGTCTCAATAGGTCTGTCAATAGGTCTTATTTACATACAAATACATTCTTTGTTCTTGTTTCTTCTGGTAAGCTCATCTACAACAGCTCCATTTCGTGTCAGGAGAACGCACAGCAGGCAGTTCACGATGCATTCAAGAACATATGTTTGTTTGGATGTAACAGAGACCATGTGTACACAATTTCCTAAAATAAAAATAAAAAACTCTGATTTTGACGTTGAAAGACTGTCTTTATTATATTATTTATTTTTAAAAGTATTTACAGAAATACTTTTTTGTAAAAATATTATTTGTTTAATGAAGTAAAGAAAGACCACTTTGTTTTTGAATATTTTTATTAGTAATTATTTTATTAATACATTTACGTTTTTTATGTATTGTGACAGAGGGCTCTTGGCAGCAGCAGCTGAAAGTAACGAATAAAGTAACTTAGTAATCTAACTTAGTTACTTTCCAAATCAAGTAATCAGTAACTTAACTAAGTTACTTTTCCCAAAGATTAATCAGTAACTTAACTAAGTTACTTTTTCAATGTAACTATGCCATCACTGGCACTGATGTACATGAGAATGCGCAGAAGGGTTAAACACAATCTAAGTCCTTTTGAAATTCTGTTTGCAACTCCAACTAACCTAGAAGTGGGACCAGTGGCTTATCCAGCCAACAACTTACACTGTGATCATAACATGTTAACCTATTGCATAGAATTAACCAATCATTTAAGGTCCCACAGGTCCCAGGTCCAGGGAGGGCTTCCTGGCCCAGTACAAGAACAACTGCATGACATAACCTCTAGAGATTATGTTATGATTAAATCTTTCAGGAAGAAAAGGTGGAACTCCCCCAGGTGGACAGGACCATTCCAGGTGCTGCTGGTAACCTACACAGCCATCAAGGTAGCCAAATGAGCTTTCTGGGTCCCCACATTACACTGCAAGCTGTTACGGGGCACCAAACCCCCAACAAAGGGAGGAAAGGGTGAGCCAAAGCCCCTACAAGCACCCTAGGTCTTCTTAGGTTGCCCACTTTCAGCTCACTTGGTGCCAACAGGCAGCCAAGGTGGCAGATGAAACAACTCACTCACTAGACCACAAGTCTAGGTAAGACAGCAGTTCCAAATGACCCTGGGCCCCCTCCCCCCCTGTTGATGACCACTGACCCCTCCTGAACCCTTAACCCTTTTACTCCTAACCCCTGCCCCTGTGACTTTCTATTTCTCACTAAAAGAACATTCCTAACCAGAACTGAGATAAGATGGCCCTGTTCCAGCACCCCTAGAGAACCACCCTCGTGCTTGATGGAAAAGCTGTTGTCATGTATGGTATAATTTTATTGTGTGAATACTTTTGTCTTTTCCCAGGTGAAGGTCCATGAAATAAAGCTCTTGGTAATAAATGAGAAATACAACAGCTTAGATGTAAAGACTGGAAAGTATGTGTCAAAATCGATTATGTAACAAATTCCACCACTTCATTCCAATTTGACTTGTGTGATGTAATTGATTGTGGAGACAACAAACAATATTATCGAAGTGCTGATCTCTACTTGTGTTTTGACTTCAGAATGACTACAGCAGCCTATCCCAACTGTTTGGCCAAATCATCCATGTTTCATCAAAACCCTAGAACTTAGGGCCCTGTCTACCATTGGGATACCACAACTATTTACACTGGGTTGTGGACCCCCTCTCGATCCTACCTATACGAAGATGCTAAATCATGGTGGGACATAGTAAAATTCCAGAGAGATTATGACCCAACTGGTAACCCCGTAACATTGTCATTAGATAGGTTGTAGGACCCCCCCAAAACATTTTATAGCCACTGGTGGCACAACTCCCACTCACTATACCTTCATGCTTCAAGCAGATGTTAGTGGAAAAGATCCAATGGGTTTTATCACAATCAAATTTAACCCTCCCGCAAAATCCCCTGACAAACCTAATTCTGACCTAACACCCTCAGTTCCCTCACTCACCTCAGCTGAAAAGCTGTGGGGAGACAACATACCAGTTACATCAGTTGTCTGGGAGTGGTCCGGTGTAGTGAGCAAAAACCCAGAGTGCAGGCAGAACAGGACAGAAGCGGAGGGATTAAAATAATGAAACTTTTAATGAATAAATCAAAATGCTGACAGGGCAGCTACTTACAAAAACTTGAAGGCTTCATCAGACAGGAGGGTAAACACAGACAATGACCCGGCAAATACAAAGGCCAGAACACTAACTTAAATACAGCCCAAAACTCATTAAGTAAAACACAAAAGACCTGTCGCCCGTTCTGAGGAGGTGTAGGGATGAGGCGGGGCCATCAGAGGAAGAAAAGACACAGAAAACAGCCATCCCTACATCAGTAGACTACACAAAATTAAAACCTGAACAGTTAATAGAACTTGCAACCGGACATGGAGATGACTGGCTGGTAGAAGCCACAAGAGAAGCCCAGCTGAGTAATTGTGTAGTTTGCGCCACAGCCAGATCCAAATTGATCATACAACCAGCCCCGTTATTCCCTGAAGATACTAGGTGATAGAATTGCATGCTAACCATAACCAGACAAGATCCAGTAGAAAACCGCACCACTTTAACAGATATATATCCCCCAATTCACAACAAAACACATCCAGGCCCCTTTCGACCTAACCATATCTTAAATGGTTACCACTGTTTTAACTTTACCCTAGCCAATCCAAACATTAATTATGGGAAAATTAACCATGAATGGTGTAACATCACTGAAGACGTCAATACAACTGATAAACAAAACTAATGCATAGGTTCTTGGGCCAGAGAAGGTCTATACTATTACTGTGGAGGTCAACGATTATCAGTAAAAATTCCTGAAAAAAACCATAGGTCTCTGTGCATTAGTTTGTCTGGCAGCTCCACTTATGTAAAATAGAATGGCCCTAGACATGTTGTTGGCCGAAAAAGGAGGTGTCTGTTCCATGATTGGCAAGCAATGCTGTACTTTTATCCCAAACAACAATGCCCCAGATGGCAAAGTAGCTAGAGCCCTTAAAGGTCTTAAAGAACTATCTAAAGAAATGCAAGACCTCTCCGGAATCGACAATCCCATCTCTGATTGGTTCAACAAAATGTTTGGTCGGTGGAATGGTATAATTATGTCCCTCATTATCTCTGTAGGAGTGTGTGTAGCCATCCTGATAACTTGTGGTTGCTGCTGTATACCATGTATTGGCTCACTGTCCACATGTCTGATTTCAACTGCCCTTACTCCTGAACATTTAGCAGATACCTATGCCCTTTTACAAGCCACCTCCTGCCCCGACTCGACTGATTGTGACGCTTCCACTCTCTCTACTTCCTTTGTATTGACCAATCACAAAACGAACATCATGTAAACGTTTTGTTCTACCATGTTTTTGATTTTGTAAATTTTGTTGTCATTTAATTTACTTTAGCTTGCTTCCATTCATAGGGGTCTGTCCCCCACTAAAATGGCCCTAGCTAATTCCAATTGATGTTTATGACAGCCATATGTTAAACCATACTTTGTATGACACATGTGCCTTGAAGAATTTTCTTTATCAGTGTCTAAAATCCTGTCTGTATATACTCAATATTGTTGTTGTTCCTGATCGAACAAAAGGGAGACATTGTGGAAATGAAAACAGTAATACAGTACCATGTTATTTGCTTTATCATTTTAGTGTTTGCTAAATTCACTTCTTATGTTACTGACTACAGAATGCTGTTTGTTCCTCCTTACCCTTAAGGCGTATGACTCATAGTCATAGGGACAGCCGTGGCATAGTGGTAATGGCAGTCATCCCCCGATCAAAAGGTTGGAGGTTCGAATCCTGGTTCCCCACACCATGTGTCGTTGTGTCCCTGGGCAAGACACTTAACCCTGAGTTGCTTCCGGTAGGACTGGATGGCGCCTTGCATGGCACTCTGCCGCTACCGGTGTATGAATGTGTGTATGAATGGGTGGATGGTTGGTATTGTTAAGCACTTTGGGGCCCCTCATAGGGGGCTGGAAAGCGCTATATAAATAAGCTTCATTTACCATTTACCATAGTATTGTGTTGTTATCACCAATGTGTGATACTGCACCCTGTTGAAAGCTCACTTGTACGTGATCTCTTACATCAGTTTGCAAATGTTGTTATCACCAAATGTGTGCAAGGCAAGATCTGTTGCGTGCAAAGTTGTGTATAAATACAGCCCTCACTGATTAAGCTTTCAGAACTCACACAGAACTCATCGAGCTACGTCTCGTTCATGTGCTGTTCTCCTTCTGCTGAAGAAACTAAATAAACTTCACTTGTGTTTTTAACAAGTTCTCAGTCTTCAAAATGTATTAAAGACAGCTTTAATAAATTCCACAATACCATACCATACCATACTATAACATACCATTCCATACCATACCATATACCATACCATGCCATACCATACTGTTCCATACCATACCAGCTTTATTTATAGAGCACTTTAAGTACCCACAGGACCAAAGTGGTGTACACACAATAAAACAATACAGTCAGATAATAACAATTATTAAAATGATTAAAAGTCACATAATAAAAGTAGACAGATTGGACGGCATCTGCATCCAGTTTCTTCGGCTCTGCTGTGGGACACCTTTACAAATGATCCTTCCCGCCTAAAGCCATCATTTTCAATAACATATTTTAATGAAACGAGGATAACGAGTTAGGCTACAACAACTTTTAATTTCCCTTTGGCCGTGGCGTAGTGGTAAGGGCAGTCGTCTCCCGATCGGAAAATTGGCGGTTCGACTCCGGGGACCCGCACCATGTGTCGTTGTGTCCTTGGGCAAGACACTTAACCCTGAGTTGCTCCCGGTAGGACTGGAAAGCACCTTGCATGGTAGTCTGCCGCCACCGGTTTATGAATGTGTGTAGCATTCAATATATGTGTAGCACTTTGAGATTTTCAGTAATGAAAAGTGCGTTATAAATTGAATTAATTATTATTATTATTAACAACGTATTTTTGAAATGAATTGAATGTACTGTACCTTGTTATTTACAATCTTAAGTGTTTTCATACTGGTTTTATGGTTTACAAATTATTTTTGTTTGTATTCCAAGGAACATACAGGCCATACGGCAATTTTTTTATTCATTGTCCCTTTAATATCATTATTTGTGTAAAGCAATTCAGTCCAATCTCTATTAATCCACCTGCTCCTCTGACACCACATGACTGCTGATGTCAGCCGAGCCACAATCAGAGGAACCTGGAGACAAAATGGTGTTTGTGCGTCCA
>JBBPBX010000011.1:38582-52879 GCA_038048925.1 Garcialebias charrua | reverse complement strand
GTCACCCAGCTCCCCCTCGTCATCCTATTGATTGATATTTCATTGACCATCTTCTCCTTTTTGTCCATCGTCTCTGATTCTGTCACCTCTTCAAATATAAAGTGCTCACAGGTGCTCTGCCTCGCTTCACATCCAGACGACTAATAAGCCAAAATGAAATTGTTCCATCTAAATATGGAAATCAACAACGATTTCCATCTGATTTCCTTATCGATTAAAGCTTGACATGGATCTTACAGAACGGGTAAAAGAAAAACATGTAGATCTTCTTGACCTTGGCTCTTTTATCATCTTTGTTGACTTACGTTCTAACAGTTTTGTCCTCACTTGAAATAGTAAAAACTCACTTATATCCCGTCAGTGACCTCGAGATAATCTAATCTGATGTAATTAACTGACATCGCTGATAATGTGGTCTGAAAAGGACAGCACAGACATTTTGGAGTGTGATTTAGTGGAAATGGTTTGAACAGCAATATCTTACTTGCTGTAGATAGCTCTTTGAATTACCTCAGCTTGGAGAAATTGTATAGCTATGACTGGACTGATGAGCTAATGGCTAGTCTGAGTGCTGCAAAGAGCAAAATTACTGACTTCTTTAAACAGCTAAAAGGGTTCATGCGAACATTATATTGTAACAATTTCACTTTACATATGAATTCACATCAATTTATTTTTAGCTATTTCTACAACAGCATCAACTAGCTGTAGCACTATAGAGCAGCCTGGAGCAATTCCAGCAGGAGAATCATAGTACAGTATTTCTACTGTAATAAATCATAACTTTTTAACATAGCATCATAACGATTGAGATGAAATTTGTGATACAAGAGTTGTTTTAGGACAGCTGTACGTATCTTTTGGTCTTTGTCCTGCTCTGACTAGCTGTTAGCCCATCAATCAGGTCAGAATTAAACTGTTTCATCAAACTGAGGTCAAACATCTGTTTGGCACCAGAAGGGACACAGTTGTGTTTGTTAGAAATGTCCTGACAAAGCATCGTTTGTACCTCAGCATGCACTGGACGTCCCCTCTGCCCCTGTCCAAAATTGGACATCGTGTGCCTGAATATGATTCATTTGAGGGAAGTGCTGCAGTTTCCAGAGCCCACTTCTCCCTGAAGGTCGTGCGCCTTGTAGTTCAATTGTTTGCTCATTCTTTTCCACTGTCTTCAGCACTGGGGTGTGCAACGCTGTCATAAATGCAAATGCAACCTGCCAGGAAGCTGAACAGCCTCGGTGCAGGTTGTCTCCAGGTAGAAAATGACAGCTTGGGTTAGAAAGTCTAGAAATGACTGTGACAAATCTGACCACACCTTCCAAACAAATTAGAGTTTTTTTTAAATGAACTTGAAGATTGGACGTGTGTGATATTGAAATGTTAATTTCAGAAACACATCCACATTGTGTCCATTGAAATCCGGACCCCCCTGGAAGTCCTATTTCCCACGTCCATTCTTGTTCCTCTCTCTGTGGGCTGCCTCTGAAAATAACAATGAAAGAAAAAGGAGACCTTAAATTAATCTCTGGTTGCAAATCCAAGGATGAGGCTTGATTAACAGGTCTCTCTTGTAAATGAGTACTCGAGGCTCAATGCGATTAACCTGCCTAAATAAAGGTTGAATGAATGATTCTTGGTGTTCCGTGTACAGACATCACTTGAAAAATGCCAAATGTATCTTGCTAGAGAGATAAGTATTCTTTTTCACTCATTAAGCTGTAAGTAAGTTGTTTAAAGTGTGTGTGTGTGTGTGTGTGTGTGTGTGTGTGTGTGTGTGTGTGTGTGTGTGGGGGGGGNNNGGGGGGATGGTGGCACAGTTGGTAGAGCTGTTGCCTCTCAGTGAGAATGTCGCCAGATCGAATTTAGAGGACTTTCTGGGTGCAGTTTGCATGTTCTCTCTGTTCATGTATGGGTTTTCTGGTACTCTGATTTTCTCCTACAGACCAAAAAGATGCGATGGTTGTTTGTCTCGTTTGTCTCTATGTGTCCCTGTGATGGACTGGAGACCTGTCCAGGGTGTCCCCCAACTCTCGTACAGTGACCTCTGGTTATGGACACCAGTGACCCCCCACAAACCAAAAAGGAGGAAGTGGGTAAAGATAATGGATGGATATATCCAACAGGGGTGTTGTTGTTGTTGGTCAACTTTGTGTCTGCAGTCTGTAAATATATCGCGTTCTGTTTCAATTTTCCCTGACGAGGCTTTGTGCTGAGCGTCTCCTCGGGTTGTGTTCGCATCCTCAGAAGTCACTGTACCTCTGTTTGCTGCCTTGTAACCTGAGCGCTGTCTGTTGGCGATACTTCACTGGATGATGCTCAGTGTCTCATAACAGGGACCGACACAGGAGCTTGGTGTTGAGTAAGCAAGAAGCACTGAAAGCAACGGGCCGGAAAAGTAGAGCTGAATTTGGACATCATGCAACAACGTGACTTTTTATTTTGAAATGTGTGTTTTGAATGTCATACATGCATGTTACTGGTGAAGATTCTCAGTCATCAGGGACATGGTAAATTCAAAAGTGTTCAAGACAAAACAACTGGACTTGAGGCTGGTCCACCCTAAGGGCAAAACACCCATACAAAACCTGAGTGGTGTGGTTTATGTAGTTCGTTGTAACAAGGAATGTCCAGATCCTTATTTTGGAGAAACCAAACAGTTACTTCCCAGACGCGTGGCTCAACACAGGAAAACTACCTTCTTTGGACAAGACTCAGCTGTTCACCTCCACCTCATGGATAAGGGACACTCATTTTAGGACCAGAATGTGTGCATTTTGGACCGAGAACACAGGTGGAAGAAGCCATCTATGTAAAAAGAGACATCATCTCTAAACAGAGGAGGAGGCCTCAGATTTCAACTTTCAAAAACTTATGTTTTATATAAATAAATAGAACGTTGGTTACGTATCGTAACCCCAGATTCTATTTTATGTTAGCTCCACCCTTTAGCTCCGCCTATTGGATATCTCTCGCGTCAGCTTCATACTGAATATACCTTTTAGTCCACGCCCACCATAGTTGCCAAGTCCGCTTATTTCAAGCGGCATTGGGCTTGTTTTTCCCTGGAGTCGCTTTCAAATTTGATCAGCCGCTTGTGGCGTTTTTTTGGGCTTCTCGCGGACATTGAGTCGCTTATTTGTGCTTGTTTTTCAGTCGAGCAGTAATGCGAGTGGTAGGTAGTTTGTCACGCCCCCCTTCCACGTATGTTACGTCAAGGCGGATGTTACGTTCAGGTGCAGTTGGCGCAAGCGACAGTCAGAGCCGGTAAAACTATATAAGCGCGAGCAATTAATGATGAGTCAGCATGAGCAGCATATAGTGACACAACATATATATCTTGTATCATTCAACTATGTTAGTTTTTAGCAAACAAAATGATAAATTAATGAAAATTACTTTCAAAGTGAGTTTAAAATTAAAAACCGTGTTTCTTCACGGGACATCCGACTACACGCGAATGCAACATTGTTATTTGTCTATTCATTCATTCATTCAACCTTTATTTAGTCAGGTAAATCTCATTGAGCCTCGAGGGCTCATTTACAAAAGCGACCTGCTACAAACTAAAGAATTTAGTGAAATGTCTAGACAAGACAACGCTAATATGAGCTCTAAGTGGGGTAAATATGGAAAAAAATATAATAAAGATTGGGAGAAAGAGCGTGCTCTTCAAGACTGGATCTGACCACGACCACAGATGGGAGAAAAATGCAAAATGTATTTTTATTTTTTAGACTGAATACGTTCTTTAATGTATAATTTTGCTTGTTATATGTAATGCCATAATAAATATGTTTATACTGTTTAAAACTGCCTTTTTTTACACAATGGGATGGGGTGCTTCTTTTGGGCTTTTTTAAAAAGAGCGAGTCGCTTGTTTGTGCTTGCTTTGAAGGAGCTGATCGCTTCTTTCGGTCTGGAGATCTGGCAACCCTGACGCCCACCTATAGTGTGGACCCGCCCCATGTCCATATATTCTGATGACACGGAAGGCAATTCCTCCCAAATAGCCAATCATTCAGCCGTTCAGGAGCCAGTGGGACCCACTAAGCTAAAGGGCTCTGCTAACATTCATAGAATCTGGGGTTACGATACGTAACCAACGTTCTATTTCATGTTAGCTCCGCCCTTTAGCTCTGCCTATTGGATAAAGGGCGTAGCAGGATATGGTCCATGCCCCACTGGGTCCAACCCAAGCATGAAGCCCCTGCTCACCCAAACACAACAACACATCTCCTTCCTTGTAAGTCATACGTACGCCCTACGTCATGACGCACCAGAGGAGGGCGCTGGTGATTGGAGGATGAGCCTGCAGGCCTGCTTTGCGGCCTGACAGGCATGTGACAGTTGCCGAAGCAGCATGACAATATATTTTTATATAGTTTATTTTATTTTATTTTTTATTTTATTCTAATTTTATTTTTTGTGTTTTGCAACAACGCCAGAGGTTGGAACAGTCTCTGGCGGTGACCCACAACAGGGGAACATAACTGACACAGAACTATGTACAGAACAGATTAAAATGTCAGTAACAACAACATCAGCCAGCAGTCACAGAGCCCTGAGACTGATGGCAACACCCACACATCACGCACAGAGGTAGTTGGTGTGGGGCAGAAAAACCACATGAAGGATTTACACTACTCATCCAGAACTCCCAGGACTGAATTAGTCATGGAGAACCAAGACATATCACGTAGGTAATACCTTATGAATGAGCAAGGCGAGGCCCATGTAGCCGTTGCACAAATATCACTAACTGTCATCCCACCATGCAGTACTACGGAAGACGCGATCGCCCGCATAGAGTGAGCGCGCAATGTCTGAGGAGGTTCTACTCCAAATGTCCTGTACACTTCTGAAATGGCTTCACACAGCCAGTGGGAGAGGCACTGGGATGACAAAGCACGCTCCACAGAGCTGTCTCTGTAGTGGATAAACAAACTCTGGGACTGACGTAGACTGGCCGTTCGTGAAACATAACATCTGAGTACACGGACAGGGCAGAACAAATGATAATTCGCTTCCTCCTCTGATGCGTGAGGAGGAAGGTGAAACCCATTTAGACTAATTTGTCTTGATTTAAAAGCACTATTTATGCATTTTGGTATAAAAGCCGGATTAGGCCTTAACGTTGCAGAGCTCCCATCCTGTTGGATTTTTAAACATGATGGGGCAACAGAAAGTGCACATAAATCACTTACAGGTAGTCCCCGATTTACGAGCGCTCTGATCTGCGAGGTTCCAGACTTACGAGCTGCACATTTTTGGAAAAAACGAAAAAAATACTGAGTTTTCATGTGTTTTTTCACTACAGTTAGTTAGTTAAGCATATAAACACACGTTTCCGATCATTTTTATGCACTCAAAAGTAGTTTTTAGATGAAAATAGAGTGTTTTTAGGCGCGCTAGCGAAAACCGTTCCAATTTACGAGCGGATTTCCGGATTTACGAGAGAAATGGCGGCCGTTCCAAATTACGAGATTTCCGGTTTACGAGCGCCTCGTTGTGACGGATCTCGCTCGTAAATCGGGGACTACCTGTACTCTCTTTGCTGACGGGAGCGCCAGCAAGAACGCAGTTTTAAAAGACAGAAACTTCAGCAGCACTTCACCCAAAGGTTCAAAGGGAGCTGTGAGTAATGCGCGTAAAACCTAAGACAGATCCCACTGAGGTGCGAGGTCGCGCGTCGCAGGTCTGCGTCTGCGTACACCCTGCAAAAAACGTTTAATCAGAGGGTGATTAAATAATGTCCTTTCACCAAAACGTTCATGACACAAGGAAATAGCTGCCGCATAAACCTTCATGGTGCTGTAAGTTAATTTCCTCTCCAACAACAGCTGCAGGAATGACAACACGCAGCCCAACTCACATGATGTGGCGTTGACACCTTTTTTAGCGCAAAAGCGCTGGAAAGATGCCCATTTAGACACGTACAGAGTTGTTGTAGACGTAGCTCGTGCACCTTGGATAGTCCGCACCACAGCTGGAGACAGGCCTAACCGAGCTAAATGGTTCCATTCAGCCTCCAAGTTCACAGGGGTTTGCCTATCTCCGGGAAGTGCATGACCACCCCTCCCACCTGGAGGAGCGCATCTTCCCGCCACGAGAGCTACAGCGGTCCTTAATTTGGTTCTCGGAATGTGAAGGAGATTACTGTTCTGTGACCGTAGAGACTGGGTGGATGAATATGGAACAAGAATGTCCTTTAGATAATCTGGTGAAGTTCAGTGTAAGCATTGATGTGTAATGAGAGCAGTTTTGTACTGAATTCTGTAGGCGACATGAAGCCAATGAAGATTATGAAGAATGGGCATAATATGTTCAAATTTACAAACTCTCAACAAAATCCAATCAATGTTTTGAACATATTGAAGCTTCTGAAGGTATTTACCAGGGATTCCAATAAACAGGGAGTTGCAATAGTCGAGCCTGGAGGAGACAAAAGCATGGACGTGCTTCTCAGCATCAGAAAAAGTTAGGGATGGGCGAAGTCTGGAGATGTTTCAAAGATAGAAGAAGCAGGTTTTAAACAGAAGCTTAATGTGATTTTCGAATGTAAGATGAGAGTCCATTTTTATTCCAAGATTTGTAACAGAGGTGGAGAGGGGGATGTCTTATCCAGAAAAGGAAGTTATTGTTATAGTTGATGTTTGTACCTGGTGAGGTGTGCCAATCAGTATGGCCTCAGTCTTGGAGCAGTTTAATTGAAGAAAGTTCAGTTTCATCCATGCCTTTATTTCCTCCAGTTAGGTAGAGAGGTCAGTGAGTGAAGATAGAGATGATAATGGGGAAGATGAGGATGCTCCAGTCCTGATATAAAGCTGTGTGTCGTCGGCATAACAGTGAAAAGAAATGTAGAACTGCTTAATAATTTGACCTAAAGTCAGCATGTAAAGGGAAAACAGCAGGGGCCCCAGAACTGACCCCTGAGGGACACCACAGGAGACACAGACTGTCTGGGACGTGGTGTTGCCAAGACTAACAAATTCCAGCCTATTAGAGAGGAAAGATTTGAACCAGTCCAGGACAGTGTCACAGAGACCAACCTCTACATGAAGGCGGTGGAGGAGGATACTATGGTCCACAGTGTCGAAGGCTGCAGTGAGGTCAAGGAGGACAAGGAGGATAAGGAGATAAAAGAATATTCTCATTCCAGCTGTGCGTAACAGCTGGATTGCGGTCCCCACGTACTTCGTAAAAGTGCACGGGACGAGGGATTAGCTAAAATGTAATCTCTTCAACTCTAACTGTGCTTCTTCGAAGGAGAAGCGTCGGAACTTCCTATGTTTTGGAACTATTGGCACGTGCCAATAAGTGTCCTACAGGTCTAGTGACGTGAAAAAGTCATTCTGGTTTATGTTTTTCAACAGCTGTTTTATTGTCAGCATGTGAAATCCCCTCTCTACAATCGATTTGTTGAAAGTTGACAAATCGAGAATCGGCCTCAGTCCCCCTGATTTCTTCAGAATGAGAAAATAATGGGAATAAAACCCTGTGTTTTTCTCCTTGTCTGGTACTCTGGAAATCACTCCCTTTGACAGCAGCTCTTTGATCTCTGTCCTTAGGGAGGAGCTTTGCTCTGGATCTGACAGCTCCGTCTTTAATATTTCTCTGAACGGAGGAGGTTTTGCAGCAAATTGTAGCGCGTAACCTCTGCGTATGAGCGCGTCCATCCATTTGTCGAGTACGCACTGCTCCCTCCATTGCGTGTGACTCTCGGAGAGTGGGCGCGTATGCTCATGACGCGCCGTGCGTGTCATGGACATTACCCATTCCAAGGGCCTTACCTCAGTCACATGAGTGACCCACAGGGTTCCTGGCTGGAAAGGGCTGGTTTGATTTCTCAGAGCTGCGTAATGTTTGCGTGTTTGCGTCGACTGATAGAAGGTACACTCTGAGGCAGGTTGTTGCTTCCACCGCACTCGGTCCGCCACACAGGCGGTGGCTCGCGTCTTGTCGTCATCGCGCTGCGCTCTGCTAGCGGTCCTACAGCAAAAGTAAACACACGCTGATGTACGGTGTTGTCTTTGCTGCACGCAGTCCGCCGCGTGAAGGTCTCTGCACTGCGAGTCGTCTGTAAGACTGCAGTGGAGGTAAACACACACTGAGGCAAGGCATCGCTTCTGCCGCATGCGGCTCGCCGTTTTAGCTGTGGCCCGTGTTCTCTCTGTGAGACGCGTTTCCTCATGCTGCACTCAGAGCTGCAGCGAGCACGATCTGGCTGCAGCTGGTCGACTTCATTGGAGGACGTGAAACGTCTGGTTTGTTGAAACTGTGCTGAGATGTTATGAACCCTGCCAAGCAGCTTAGGAGCTGACCCGACGGTTATTTTCTTTATTTTAAGCGGGGTGCTTGGGGCTTCGCCCTGTTCCACCCACATAGCACGAAGCACATCTTGTGTGAAACCTGAGTGTTTTATTACCTTGTGTGAACTCTGTTGTCTTGTTGAAAGCTGTTTATTCGAGACCAGCTTTTTATTAGTGGTGGGAAGTGTGCGTACCTGAGCCACTAGAGGGCAACATGACCCCACAGACGAGCTCAAAACATGAGAAGTGTAATTCTGTTGCTCACTTTTGTGTTTTATTACACAACAACAACACTTCACATCATTACACACACCTCCCACAGCGAGTCACTTTTTCTGCTCACGTCTGCGTTTTTTCTGGTACTGCTGCTGTCGCTGACTGGCCCAGTTTTGCCCTTGATGACGACCCTTCTGGAAGCGTTGGGCAGTAGCTGGTTTGTGATGCTGATGACGCTGCTCTCTGCTGTGAGGGTGAGGCGGTGGAGCTGCACGGTGAGTTGTGGCTGCCACTGTGGTGCGTCAAAATTGCTGTCTCTGGTGGCGCCGGTCTCTCCACCCGTTGTAGCGACGTGGGGACGGCTGTGACGCTATCAAGCTTCTTACCGTCTCAGACACCTCCTCCGTCTTTTTGGACTTGTCCAGCAAGTCTTTGAGGCTTGCTCCAAACAAAGTCTCTGGAGTGAAAGCTCCCTCGAGAAGATCTTTCTGGAACTTGTCAGGTAGAGACGGAGCAACAAGCACGCAGAGGATGCGGCGCACAGGTTCAAAATCACATCAGCCGCTGTGCACAATGAACCTTTCACCCCCTCTGGCAGGTCTGTCTCTTCGAGTCGTTTCGAGATGTGAAAAGCCAGGAGGACAATGTTGTTACTTGCCGCCGCAGCTTGGACCGAGCACTGGTAGGCCCTGTTTGACAGTTGGAGAATTGTCTGGTTGTGCCTCCCGGGCGGGACCGGTTTCTGGCCCAACTTGGTGGTCTTTGCTCCAAAAACCTCCGTCAGGCCCTGCTCCGCGGGGGTGGGGGTGGGGGGGGACTGATGGGAACCCTTGCTCAGTGAACCCTTCCACCTTTGTTATCGGGGCAAACGCCAGCAGCGGGGCCTTCATTTTGGCGGGGTCTGCTGTGCCTTCGACCCAGTGAGTTGACACGGCCGGGAAGCATGGCCATATTGGGTCAGGGCGTCGAGGTGACGTGGTGCCGAATCTCCCCGCCAGGTCGTCCGACTTGGGCGGGGGCAACGTTGGGACACACAGGCCCTTGGTGTCCGCTGCCTCTTTGATGATGGCGGGCAGCTCCTGCAACAACGAGCCCAGCGCTGGGAGCGGTGTGGACCCTGGCCTGCGGGAGGGGGGCTCTGAACACACGCTCGCGCATTCCTCGTCTTGCAGCTCCACGCTGCCGAGGGGGGATGTGGCTGCGCTCAGGTCGCTGCTCTCGTCCTCGCAGTCGGGTGAGTTGTCCTACTCACCCCCGCCTCCGACTGTGCGGCTTGGTCCACCAGAGTCTTGTCCCTCCGTGCCCGCACTTCCTTTTTGTCATGCCTGAATTGGGCCGCCCGGCGTTCCCGCTCGTCGACCGGCAGGCGGGCACAAATGCGGCAGGGTAGTCCAGCTCCGCGTGCTGTGGCCCCAGGCACCGCACACACATGAGGTGCTTATCAAAGCTCCTCATGGACGAGATGCCACACTCTGGGCAGGTTCTTGGCACTCTTTTCTTTTCCTCGGACAGGTCTTCAGTAAAAAGTGAATGATGAAAAGAAGGGAAGTGCCTTCCGTGTCATCAGAATATATGGACACGGGGCGGGCCCACACTATAGGTGGGCGTGGACTAAAAGGTTTATTCAGTATGACGCTGACGCGAGAGAGATATCCAATAGGCGGAGCTAAAGGGTGGAGCTAACATGAAATAGAACATCACAACAACATAAAAATACCCACAACTCAAATCAATTTGACAGATTTTCACCTTAAATGTGGTGTCAGCTCTGGATGATCCCTAACTTATATTTTAAAGGTTAACAGTGTACACAAGATCTTGGTTTAAATGTTTGTTATTAACTATTTGGAGTCAATGCTCTCTGTCTGTTAGCAAAATAACTTATGAACTGTTACCTAGATTTCATTGAAACTCCCAGGAAATAATGATTGGCTGCACCCATACAAGTGATTAATGTTTTTGAGTCAATCCTGTTTAAGATGGTCACCACGTCCAGCCGACAAAACACAAACATGTCTATAATTCAGTCAGTTTAGCAGATATTTAGCTAAAATAGGACGTGGTAGTAGCTGAGAGTTGTTCACAACATGTACTCTGAGCATAACAACGTTATTAAATAGAATTGGGCATACAATAATGTTATCTTAAAGGTTTGACTAAAATAACTACAACACTGATTTCTTAAAAACAGATGATTTTAGTAAAAAAATTCTGGTTTGACAAGTGGTGGGAGTTTAATTAGTTTTATATTAACATTACAGAAATTGACTAAATAAACTTAAACGCAAGTTAAGTGAAAAGTTTTGAGGAATAGTCCGCTAAGATCAATTTTCTGTTTCTTTATGTTTGAATGAAAAGAGAAACTGGGAGAAATGCTGCGACTCCTGCATCTGTTAAGGGTTTGAAGTGTCATGTTTGTACACAAAAACATTCATTAAAAACAATAATGTCACATCTTACTGGGCTTTTGTAAGGCTAGTTTTCTTGTGTTCGGGACCAGTGAGTGCACAGACTCTCTGGTTGTTGCCTGGCAACAGCCTGAGTCCAGGAAGTCATGTCTGACACTTAACCCTGTGTAAAACTTTGAATTGTTTTCTGTGCACTCTGGTTTTGCACAGATTAAGGAATGACAGATAATTGGTGATCTTTGCAGACACTGACTTGGGAATTTTGTTACTTGTGGACAAAAGACAAGCCCGCTGTCCATTCAAAGAACTGCAGCTGCAGTTTGTCATCTCAACTAACTCTTGGTGAAAAAATGTTAAAACACAGCTTTTTGTTCCATATGGAAAGTGTTTTAGTTATTTTATATAGAGCCTGACTGATATGGAAATTTTGGCTAATGCCGATATGGATATTGGGAGGGGAAGTTGACTGCCAATAACCAGTATAATGGTTGAAAAAATAATAATTTCCATACTCAAGAACCTAAGAAAACAGCAAGTACAGCGGGGCTTGTTTATTTAGCATGGCTGTAAGCAACCACAAAGCTAATCAAATCAGATCCACTCTATACATAGTCCCACCGTAGGTTTACAAGTGGTGCACTGGTCCTAAAAAACAGTCTTCCTTAACATGCATTCACATTTTCTGTCCTCCACTATTCACCATAAAGTTATTACGGTAAGTGTGTTACATAAATACAAATTAAATTAAACACTCTTCCCTGTTCATTGTTTAAACAGTCAGTCATGTATGGTGAAGGCCTAATTTGTATTGAATGCAGCAAAGTTTTTTTTTTTTGGAGAGAAGTAAAGATTTCAGACAAACAATGCATTTCATTGAGGATGACAAAGATCATGTTACTAACACTGATGTATATTTACTGCTACATTATATTTATTGTTCTGGATACAAGGCAAAACTCCAATGCTAGTGTAAAGGATCTTTGGTGTGTCAGTATTAAACTGACACACTTTACCTTAATTACTTATTCAGATTGAATAGTAATTCACGGGTTCTTTCTTTTTCAGGTTTACCAAATGTTTCTGTGATAATTTATGATGGACAATAAACCATAAAGCCATAAAGTGACAATGGAGATGTTGATTTAGTCGGTATGCCAAAGACACTACAGTAGGTAGTCCAGAGGACCAGACTTAGCTTTTTTTAGATTTTTCTACCTGGATTATTGAGCATGCATCAGGGTACACTACAGTACCTTTTATTCAAAATAAATCAACTAAAATTAACACCATTACGCTTGATTGACTGATTTCAATTTCTTACTAATTAAACGCATCAGCACAACACAACAGACATCAGTAATGAGTTGACATATTACTTTTTATCTGTAGGCTCTAGCTTAATGTAGTTACCAGCTTAAAGGTTCAGTCTGCAGTTTCTGTAGAACATCAGCACTTAGAAAAAATTTCAACAAGCAAAGCATTCTGATCCCTCCCCCTCAGAGCCATATATGGCTCTGCCCCCTTGTGGTCTGTTGAAATTTGAATTCAAGCTCTGTTTTTATTGGCTGATTCAAATTCAAGCTCGGTTTTTATTGGCTGGTTACAAACTTTGTTTTTATTGGCTGGAAAATGGCGGGTCACTTTTTCTTTTTAGAAATGCTTATTTACCACCTGGAGAAGCAAGGGGACAATATTTTTTTTTAGTTTTTTCAGAGATTACCTCTCTAACATCAATCTAGTGACAGAGTGAAGAAATATGTTAAAATATATATTGTTTGAAAAGTTACAGACTACATTACAATCTTACATACCCCAGCTTTAAACTGATATGGGAAAGGAGGAAATAGGAGAAGAGGAAGAAATAGTTTAAAGGAAATTAATTGTCTTGAGTATGTTACCAGAAATGACACTTTCATCAGACTTTGGCTATTACTCCAGGTACGTTTGTAAACAGCAGATTCATTAACTTACGACAACCAGTCTGGTAAAGAGATGGCACCAGCCTTTCAGGCATACAGAGTCCTTGCAGGCCCAGTACGTCCGAACTGGTTATTTGTTTACTTTTCAACGTCTCATGGGGTCCGTGTAGATCATCAGAAATAGTGTCAGCTCTTGGTTGACTTCAAGACCAGACGTTCCTCGAAGGAAAGTTCATGAAGAACTTTGAGCATTTTAGCTTTGTTGAATTTATAACGACATGTTATAAATTCTTGGCTGATAAGCCAGTCTTTGATTTATGACTACAGCTTAAATCAGCTTAAAGAGAAAGGACATGACAGTTTTTGCTAGGGATGTCCCGATCAGGTTTTTCTGACCCTGAGTCCGAGTCCTTTAATTTGAGTATTGGCCGATATCGAGTCCCGATCCGATTCTTCTAAAATACATTTTTAAAATGAAGGGGAAAAAAAGAAACAGATCCAGATGTCCCTTAATTTTTATTTTATTTACCGTAACATTTAACAGAGTACTTCTGTGAGGTAGATTGAACAATCAAGTAATAAGATTTAAAAAAAAATTCTTCACATTGAAGTTTAGTTCAACAGTATGAAATAAAAATTTCTAATTTAAAATAAGCAGCTCAACTTAAAATACTCAGCAGGCATGTAAACAAATAAACTTAAAGTGTCAGAGTTATAAAATAAGGCTGTGAGGTAGCTTGAACAATCAAGTAATAAGAAATAAATTCTTCACAATGAAGTTTAGTGCAACAGTATGAAATAAAAATGTCTAATTTAAAATAAGCAGCTCAACTTAAAATACTGAGCAGGCATGTAAACAAATAAGAAACTTAAAGTGTCAGTTTTATAAAATAAGGCTAGTAACATGCTTTTCTGAACAGCACTCCTCTCCTCCTGTGGCTTCACAGAAGGAAGTTTATGTTTTTCTTTATGAGATAAATATAAATTATAAAGTCTCTTGCAGCGTGAGCTGGGCTGGGTTGTCTGGTGTGTATTGTGTCAGGTGTTTGTTTCTGATGTGCCTAATCAGGTTTGTTGTGTTAAATGCAGCCTTTTCCTTACCTCCTCTTGAAATACGAACTTTACATATCTCACAGTTTGCAAACGCAATATCTTTGTCATCCACTTTAAAATATCTCCACACGACAGACATCGCTGCCTCCACTTCAAGTTAATGCCGCGTTCCGCTTCTTTTTTACGACAGTCACTGCTTTACGGCAGGCACTGCTGCAAAAATATTGTGCATGTTTTGTTCCGAGACAATTTGACTCTGTAACACAACATACAGTTAATATAATATTCCCGTTTGTGTTTAGAATAAATATACACATATATATCCGATCCCTGATCGGTGTGTAACGCCCGATTCAAGTCGAGTCTGAAATCACGTGATCGGGACCGATTAT
>JBBPBX010000011.1:0-35910 GCA_038048925.1 Garcialebias charrua | reverse complement strand
CATATCTGTCAAGTCTCCCGTTTTGGCCGGGAAACTACCGTATTTTACCCCTCTTTCCCGTCGTGATCCCGAATTATTATTTTCCCGGAAATCTCCCGTATTATAATATTATTTAAAAAAAAAAAAAAACATTCCGGTGCCTCTGTCACTAGCCTCGCGAGAACTGCCACCTGCAGTCGCCTCGGTGGCAGTTCTCGCGATGTTACTGCCGGCGCGGTCGAGAACAAACCCGGAAAAACAGAGAGATGGATGTAACGAGAATTAACGAGAGAGGACGCGTCCCTGCCAAAAAAGTTAAGACTTCGTGTAAATATGTTGAAAAATGGGACAGCGAATTTACTTTCCTAAAGTTTATTACGCGTTTTTTAAGATTTGTAACCGCGACTTTAGTGTCTCTCTCTCATGGGGGAAGGAATGATGTCCGTCAGCATGAAAAATCCGTCAAGCACAAAGGTAAGCCTGTCAGATTGTGATCACATAACTGGTTTGAAAGAGGCTGATAGGTAGTTATTTTAGATTTCTTGTAAACCTGTCTTAAAATGTAAGGGGTTCTGGACTTTGGTTGGGCTAGTGCAGGGGTCTGCAACCTGTGGCTCTGGAGCCACATGCGGCTCTTTGGTCCCTCAGCAGTGGCTCTTCCAAGCTTTGATCAAAACTAACTTTAAACTGAATTTTATTTGTTCTTATAACAACAAAAGGGCTAGTTTTAGCAGTTTTTCCTGTCATTTCCTTTGCAAATGTGTGAATACTAGAACTAATAGAAGGAGTAAAACACAAGTTAACTTTATTTATTCGAAGTAGGATATTTAATTTTTCCACAATTAAAATAATTTACCTAGACCTACATAGTTCATTATTTTATTTTTTAATTGGGAAAGATCACATTATTTTTCCTTCTTTATGATAATCTGGTCTTTTTTAGTCTAAAATGTAAAAATATCAACAAATCATTAGATATTTTCAGCTTTACAATGGCCAGAAAACTACCGGTCAGAAAATTGTCCTCTAACAAACTTAAAGTGGTCTGTGTGCCACCAGTTGAGAATCCCAGTTGTAGCAGGTATTGTGGCTCCGGAAACGTTTAATTTAGTGAACAAAGGGGCAGAAATGGCTCTTTTGATCATAAAGGTTGTAGATCCCTGGGCTAGTGGGATGGCTCGGCGTACCCGGCAGAAAATTTCCCTTATTTTTAAATCCAAAACTTGACAGGTATGCCCGGAACTGTTCTAAAAATAGCACAACTCACTACTAAGCTGCATTTAAAATTTCATTTTATTCAGTTGTTATTCTTTTTTTGTATTTACACTGTGTTTTAAAATGTCTATCTTAAAAATATGTTCTTAAAAATATGTTTATTATACATTTTTTCAATTTACGCTTTGTTATTTCCGAAGAGTTTATCAAACTGGTGCCCTTTGTATGACTCCGTACCCACGAAGTAGCTCTCAGTTTCGAAAAGGTTGGTGACCCCTGCGCTGGAGGGACTATGTTTCTCGGCTGGCCAGGGAACGCCTTGGGATTCCCTTGGAGGAGCTGGCCCAAGTGGCTGGGGAGAGGGAAGTCTGGGCCTTCCTACTTAGGCCCTGTTTACACGGACACTGTGTGGGGGAAACACAACTTTTGGGTATGTTAATTAGGTTGAAAGTTTTGTGTTGACATGGGCGAATTCTGTGGATACGACTCTCTCCCCCATCCACCCCCCGTACTCATGAATTTACTGTAGTTACCATGCTGGGCCATTAGATGGCGCTGTGATTTTTGGAACCTTCACTACTGCGCATGCGTGCCACTGCTGCCTGATGTAAACAGAGCAGACGAGGCAGCCTGTTTTCCTCTCTGGCTAAAAGTTCAGCTACTACAAGTTGTTGTCAACAAGTTAACAACAAGTTAAAGCTGGAATTTGGATAAGAGTCAACAGATTTGACACCAAGTGGGACCGCTACAAGCTGCACACCAGTTGCTGACTGGACCGGAACCGCGTCAACATGTCTGACTTTAGTCCGTGAGAATCAGCTGATTTACAGCAGCGCTACAAGGTAAACCATGTTCTTAATAATCTTTCCTTGTGTTTAGTTCGATCACAGAACAACCAACTGAGGTTTTATTTTTTTCCTGCGAGGTCGAAGCTGTCGTTCCACGAAGCGGACCGGCGGTTCGGATGTGGGTCCAGTTTCCACCAGGATGAACAACAGAGTCCAGTTCATTAAAGTTCGGTTAACGTGTTTTTAAAAGTGTTCAATTTAATTCTCAGTGTTTGTGACATGAGTTTGTGGTGTTGGATAAATAAATAAATTAAAAATCAACCTGGTGTCTTCATTTTCAGCAGCATGTTAGGCATGACGTAACGAGTCCAGATAGCTTCATTTAGCTCAGATAAATGTAAATATCTCCCACGCTAACATAAATACTGTTTATTATTGTTAAACTGTTAATATATAGCACATCTAGTATGTTATAGTGCAGCGTGACTAGGGTTGGGCATCGAGAATCGAGAATCGTTCGGAACCGGGACTAACTGTCCGGTTTTCCCGGAATCGTTCGAAATATTTATTTGCGATTCCTATGTTCGATGCTAGTTAGCCGACCGGAAGTAGCCGCTGCCGAAAACCAACAAAGAAGAATCCACCGGAAGTGTGTATCTCCGATCGAAAGCGTACTAATTTAATAAAATGACCAGTCAGGTCAGTCAAAGTCAAAAGTCAAAGTCAACTTTATTGTCAGAACTGCAATATGTACAGGACATACACAGGACCGAAATTGCGTTTCTCTCAGTCCCTCGGTGCAACAGTAACCATCTAAACACTAAACACTAAAACATTTAATAAACATAAGCATAAAATAGTAAAAAAGTGTAATACTGTCCTGAGTTTTTTCATAATAGTATAAAAGTATGAAAATTTACACCAACACTGAAACACCAAACACCCAATGAACATAAGCATAAAATGAAATAATAAAAGTGTAATACTGTCCTGAGTTTTTGCATAGTACAGTAGTATGAAAAGTATAAAAACGTAAATCTATAAAATAAACTGAAGTTTTCTAGCGTTGACATTTGCAAAGAGTGGCACAGCAGCATATAAGTTGATGTACACAGTATATGTATGAGGTAGTTGATGTTGGTATAGAGGCAAAGTGGCATATGAAGTAAGGCACATAAGGCACATTTGGCATCCTTAGATAAGGCTAGTCAGAGAGTGCTGTATATGTATCTGCAGTAGTGTAGACAAAAGTAGTGTAAATGTAAACAGTAGTAATAAATGTAAAGCAGTAGTAATAAATGTAAACAGTATTAATAAATGTAAACAGTGAATGTAAACAGTAGTATGACTATAGGCAGTAATGTAATACAAACATTAGTGCAAATATGAGAAGTAGTGCAAACTGAATGAACACATGACCGAGAGTTCAGTGAACAACCCGTTTGATGACACAGAGTCCAGTGTTAAAAACTTTGTTGTGTGGTAATGTGTGAGAAAGTTTTTTGTGTTAAGGCAGTTCAAATGGGAGGGGGGGCAGAGCAGGCAGAGTGTTTAGCATTCTGACTGCCTGATGAACAGAGCTGTCTCTCAGTCTGCTGGTACGAGCCTGGAGACTCCTCAGTCTCCTCCCTGATGGCAGCAGTCTAAAGCGGCTGTGTAGTGGGTGTGTGGGATCACCTGCCATGCGGTGGGCTTTCCGAGTGAGGCGTTTGCTGTGTAAGTCCTGCAGTGAGGGCAAGGAGGTGCCGACGATCTTCTCAGCTGCTTTCACGATGCGCTGGAGGCTCTTGCGGCAGGATGCAGTGCATGCACCAAACCACACAGTGATGCAGCTGGTCAGGACACTTTCTATGGCACCTCTGTAGAAGGTGCACATGATGGAGGTTGAAGCTCCAGCCCTTTTCAGCTTGCGGAGAAAGTAGAGGCGCTGGTGAGCCTTCTTCGCCAGTGCTGCAGTGTTCCTGCTCCAGGACAGGTCCTTTGAGACGTGCACTCCCAGGAACTTGGTGCTGTCCACTCTCTCCACTGCGGTGCTGTTGATGGTCAGAGGGGCATGTTGTGCATCCCTCTTCCTGAAGTCCACGACAATCTCCTTTGTCTTCTCCACGTTGAGAGTGAGATTGTTGTGTCCGCACCACAAGGCCAAGCGGCTCACCTCGTTCCTGTAGTCCGTCTCATCGTTGTTGCTGATGAGACCTACCACTGTTGTGTCGTCCGCAAACTTGATGAAGTGCAGCACTTGCAATAATTTTCTATCATGCAAAGGAGGGTGGAGAAGTAAAATAGTGTCCCGTCTTTGACGCACTCCACCGGATTATTTTCGCTTCGTATCCGACCGGAAGTACAGAGTGGTCCGTCTGCAAAACGCTCCGCCGAACTTTTCGCTAATCGCTACCTCTTCGGCTCCATCAGGTAAATATATAAACTACATTTCATACCAACATTAAGGCAGCTAACAAGTTATACTCCGCTTAAAGCGGTAAGTCAGCTCAAATACAAACACGATGCTAACGTTAGCTCGTATTTTTTCTTCTTAGACAAACGACCTGAAATGGCTTCACAGTGTTCACCAGTGACTGTCCAAGGTAAAAACGTCAGTGTAACTGAATGAAGAGTGCCACAGAACTGTTGCAGCATATGTTGTGAAAAGGTTGCATCCCTTTTCAGATGTGGATTCAACCATGGTTTGCACTTACATTGCACTCAAATCCAACACTTATTAACATTCTTAATCCATTTAAAGTCCTCTGTGTCTTTTAAAATGTCTTAATGTCTCTAGTTTTCATTATTATATAATTTCTGTTTATATTCTCTTTCATTCCATTAAGAGTGAATGTCACAGTTTGAAGAATTATTGAATAGGTTAGTTAGGCAATAGTCAAAGTCAAAGTCAAAGTCAACTTTATTGTCAGATCTGCAATATGTACTGTACAGGACATACACAGGACCGAAATTGCGTTTCTCTCAGTCCCTCGGTGCAACAGTAAACATCTAAACATTGAAACACTGAAACATATAATAATTGACATAAGCATAAAATAGTAAAACTAACACTGTCCTGAGTTTTTTGCATAGTGGAATAAGAGTATGAAAATTTACACCAACTCTAAAACTAAAACATTAAACATTTAATGAACATAATACTGTCCTGAGTTTTTGCATACTAGTATAAAAAAAAGAGTATAAAAAGTATAACTAAAATAAACTAAAGGTTTCTAGCATTGACATTTGCAAAGTGGCAAAGCAGCGTATGAGTTAATGTACACAGTATATGTATGAGGTAGTAGTTGATGTTGTTATAGAGGCAAAAAGTGGCATATGCAGTAAGGCACATTGGGCATCCCTAAATAAGACCGTTCAGAGCACATTGTATATGTATCAGCAGTGGTGTAGATATTAGAGTAGTGTAAATGTAAACAGTAGTAGTTACATGTAAGCAGTAGTAATAAAAGTAAACAGTATTAATAAATGTAAACAGAGAATGTAAACAGTATTATGATTATAGGCAGTGATGTAATACAAACATTAGTGCAAGTATGAGAAGTAGTGCAAACTGTATGAGCACATGACCGAGAGCTTAGTGAATAAACCGTTTGATGACACAGAGTCCAGTGTTAAAATCTTTGTGTTGTGTGGTAATGTGTGAGAAAGTTTTAGTGTTAAGGCAGTTCAAATGGGAGGGGGGGCAGAGCAGGCAGAGTGTTTAGCATCCTGACTGCCTGATGAACAGAGCTGTCTCTCAGTCTGCTGGTTCGAGCCTGGAGACTCCTCAGTCTCCTCCCTGATGGCAGCAGTCTGAAGCGGCTGTGTAGTGGGTGTGTGGGATCACCTGCCATGCGGTGGGCTTTCCGAGTGAGGCGTTTGCTGTGTAAGTCCTGCAGTGAGGGGAAGGAGGTGCCGACTATCTTCTCAGCTGCTCTCACAATGCGCTGGAGGCTCTTGCGGCAGGATGCAGTACATGCACCAAACCACACAGTGATGCAGCTGGTCAGGACACTTTCTATGGCACCTCTGTAGAAGGTGCTCATGATGGGGGTTGAAGCTCCAGCCCTTTTCAGCTTGCGGAGAAAGTAGAGACGCTGGTGAGCCTTCTTTGCCAGTGCTGCAGTGTTCCTGCTCCAGGACAGGTCCTTTGAGACGTGCACTCCCAGGAACTTGGTGCTGTCTACTCTCTCCACTGCGGTGCTGTTGATGGTCAGAGGGGCATGTTGGGCATCCTTCTTCCTGAAGTCCACAACAATCTCCTTTGTCTTCTCCACGTTGAGAGTGAGATTGTTGTGTCCGCACCACAAGGCCAGGCGGCTCACCTCGTTCCTGTAGTCCGTCTCATCGTTGTTGCTGATGAGACCCACCACTGTTGTGTCGTCCGCAAACTTGATGAAGTGGTTGGAGCTGTATGATGGTGTGCAGTCGTGTGTTAGCAGGGTGAATAGAAGGGGGCTCAGTACACATCCTTGTGGGGCCCC
Source organism: Garcialebias charrua (assembly GCA_038048925.1). Classification (NCBI taxonomy): domain Eukaryota; kingdom Metazoa; phylum Chordata; class Actinopteri; order Cyprinodontiformes; family Rivulidae; genus Garcialebias; species Garcialebias charrua. The sequence continues at coordinate 29,462 of JBBPBX010000011.1, read as the reverse complement.
TGTGTTCAATGTGATGGTGCTAGATGTGTTACTCCCGACTCGTACTGTCTGTGGTCTCCCAGTCAGGAAGTCTAGCAGCCAGTTACACATTGAGGTATTCAGCCCCAGACTGTCCAGTTTAAGGATGAGCTGTTGGGGGATGATGGTGTTGAATGCCGAGCTGAAGTCGATGAACAACATTCTAACATAGGAGTCCTTCGTGTCCAGATGTGTGAGAGCTGTGTGAAGGGCAGAGGAGATGGCATCGTCGGTTGAGCGATTAGGTCGGTATGCAAATTGGAAGGGATCCAGGGAGTCAGGGAGGACAGATGTGATGCTTTTCATGACTAGCCGTTCAAAGCACTTCATCAGGATGGGGGTGAGTGCTACTGGGCGATAGTCATTGAGGCATGCGGGCGTTGCCTTCTTTGGGACAGGGATGATGGTGGTGGCTTTGAAACAGGTGGGGACGATGGCCTGGCTCAGTGAGATGTTAAAGATGTCCGTGAAGACCGCTGCGAGTTCCCCTGCACAGTCCTTCAGCACACGACCAGGTATGTTGTCAGGACCAGAGGCCTTCCGGGCGTTAATCTTGATGAATGATCGCCTTACGCTGTCTGAGGACAGCGTCAGCACCTGGCCATCAGGAGAGGGGGGGAGTTTATGTGCTGGTGTGCTGTTACTTGCCTCGAACCGAGCAAAGAACTCATTCAGTTCATTCAGCGCAGAGGCTGAGCTGTCACAGGTCTGGGGGGGTGGTTTGTAGTTTGTGATGGTCTGTATTCCCTGCCACAGACTGCGTGTATCCCTGCTGTCCTTGAAACGGTGAGCTATTTTCCCAGAATACTGCCTCTTTGCCTTTCTGATGCCCCGGTCCAGGTTGTTTCTGGCTGCCCTCAGGCCCACCTGATCTCCCGCTTTGAAGGCAGCATTCCTGGCTTTCATGAGTCTGTGAACCTCAGCTGTCAGCCATGGCTTCTGGTTAGCCCGAACAGTGATGGTTTTAAGGTTGGTTACATCATCAATGCACTTGGTGATGTATGAACATACAGTGTCTGAGTACTCCTGGAGACATGTGGTGTTGTTTGTGGTAGCAGCTTCTTTGAACATACTCCAATCTGTGGTGTCAAAACAGTCCTGGAGTGCCTCTGAAGACCCCTCTGGCCACACTCGTATCTGTTTGCGGACTGGTTTTGTGACTTTCACCAGTGGCCTGTATGCTGGCTTTAGCATGACACAGATATGGTCCGAAGCACCAATGTGGGGGAGGGGGACAGCTCTGTAGGAATTTTTCATGGTGGTGTAAACCTGGTCCAGGGTGTGGTTTCCTCTTGTTGCAAAGTTTATGTTTCTGTATGTTTTTGGTAATACACTCTTTAAATCTGCATGGTTGAAATCACCAGCCGTGATGAGAAAAGCATCAGGGTGGGCTGTTTGTTGCTCACTGATGTGCACATATAGTTCATTTAGTGCCTCACCTCTATCTTTGCTGTTGGAGCTTGGAGGGATATATACAGCAACAATCAAAACAGCTGTAAACTCCCTCGGTAAAAAGAACGGTCTGCATTTAATAGTCATGAACTCCACTAAATGTGAGCAGTGTTTGTGGACCACAGCAGCATCACGACACCATGCGTTGTTGATGTAAACACAGAGCCCGCCTCCGCGAGTCTTACCTCCCTTGATGAAAGCTCGGTCCGCTCTGTAGCATGTTAGCTGCTCCAGCTGAATAGCATGGTCCAGAACGTTGTTGTTAAGCCACGTTTCCGTGAATACAAACACACAGCAGTCTCTCACAGTCTTTTGTGTCGTTCGTAGCAGGCGTATATAATCCAATTTGTTGTTCAGGGAGCGCACGTTAGCCAGAACCATGGATGGAATAGCCGGCCTGTGTGGGCTAGCTGCTAGCCTAGCTCTGATACCTCCGCGTTTACCCCGCTTCTGTTTCCTGTCACGCCGCTTGTGGCGTTTCCATGGCGGGCGCGGTGAAGCGTCACGCCGCTTGTGGTACTTCCACGGCGGGCGCGATGAAGGGAAGGTCGGAGCTGGCTTCCAGAGCAGCTCGCAGTCACGAAGCTCACGTAACTCCTCCTCAAGCTCATTTAGCTTCTCCTGGAGTTCGCTGTTTATTCCCAAATGAGCGGTTTTTCCGACATCAAGCAGGAATTCACGGCTATACTTGCGTTCTTGAACACGTAGACAAGACAAAGACGTGCCGGCAAGTTGCGGCGTGCAGGACAAAACAGACGAAAGCACCGTATAACAACAGAGCTAATAATTGTACACATTCTCAGTCTTAAAAATGATTTAATAATCTCTTTTTACTGATAATACTGATAAACCTGTTGTTTGTTTAGGAACTTCCTGCAGTCTGTCCAGAAAGTCTCCACTGGAGGAGCGTTTTGCTGAGCAAGAGGCACAACATAATGTCACAGCTCCATGTCCATGAAGAAACAAATGGAGAGAGGGCTGCAGATACCAGGACATCCCACCAGCTGTTCTGTCTGAGGATCCTGCTGCTGGTGGTGGAACCAGGTTAGCCCATCAGTGGGAGTTCAGTAACATGACTGCAGCATCAGACACTGGACAATATTATATGTATAATAATAATAATATATGTTGGTGAGTCCTCCATGTCATTCATTTGCAGATGATGTGGTCCTATTGGCTTCATCAGATCGTGATCTACAGCTTTCGCTGGAGCGGTTTGCAGCCGAGTGTGATGCGGCCGGGATGAGGATCAGTTCCTCCAAATCCGAGGCCATGGTCTTGAGCCGGAAAAGGGTAGCATGCCCTCTCCGGGTCGGGGAGGAGGTCCTGCCCCAAGTGGAGGAGTTTAAGTATCTCGGGGTCTTGTTCACGAATGAGGGAAAACTGGAGCGTGAGATCGATAGGCGGATAGGTGCAGCATCCGCAGTGAAGCGGGCGCTGTACCGGTCTGTCGTGGTGAAGAGAGAGCTGAGTCGAAAGGCAAAGCTCTCAATTTACCGATCGATCTACGTTCCTACCCTCATCTATGGTCATGAGCTTTGGGTTGTGACCGAAAGAACGAGATCTCGGATACAAGCGGCTGAAATGAGTTTTCTCCGCAGGGTGTCTGGACTCTCCCTTAGAGATAGGGTGAGAAGCTCAGTCATCCGGGAGGGACTCGGAGTAGAGCCGCTGCTTCTCCACATCGAGAGGAGCCAGTTGAGGTGGCTCGGGCATCTGGTTAGGATGCCTCCTGGACGCCTCCCTGGTGAGGTGTTCCGGGCATGTCCCACCGGGAGGAGACCCAGAGGAAGACCCAGGACACGCTGGAGGGACTATGTTTCTCGGCTGGCCTGGGAACGCCTTGGGATTCCCCCAGAGGAGCTGCTCCAAGTGGCTGGGGAGAGGGAAGTCTGGGCCTCCCTACTTAGGCTGCTACCCCCGCGACCCGACCCCGGATAAGTGGACGAAAATGGATGGATGGATGGAGTCCTCCATGTTGGCTCTAATATGCCCTGTGAGAAATTCATAGTAAATGTAACAAAAAGGAAAAAGTTCATAGCATTAAATTCAAACAGAAGTTCAAATTATTTCATCCTGAAATAACTCTGGCTAACTACTGTAGCTTTTTTATAACATGGAGTTAAACTCAAAGTAGTCTCCTCAGATAAATAGTGTTACCATTATTTTTATATTAAAGTTTCTGTTAACTTATTATTTTTATATTTGATTGTTTCTGTTCAGTGCCCTGAGACAACTTCTGTTGTGACTTGGAGCTATACAGTATAAATAAACTGAACTGAATTGAATTGACATGTCTTTTTTTAACCCCGCCTACAAAAAGAATCGGAATCGAGAATCGAAAAGAATCGGAATCGAAACAAAGAATCGGAATCGGAACTGGAATCGCTCAAATTCAAACGATACCCAACCCTAAGCATGACACGTAAAATGTCCGACTGCCTCGTTAACAGACAACTGGATCCAGGCAGCTGGCTCTCTTCCAACACAGATGCAGGTAAGGTGTAGAATAATTAAATATGAGAATCAAAATATATTCCATCAGCTATAGTTCAGAAAGTGGTGCGTGTGTCCTCTGTCCAGTCCACCGCCATTGTTAAAATGCCGGCTGTCTGCGCGTGCGTGCTGCGTGCATGTGTTCAAACAAAAGCTCCACGGGAGATGTTTACATTATCAACGGGGGGTCTGCGAAAAAGTTCCACTTTGAGAGCAGGGTTCAAAAACCATCGGAGTCATCGAGGGGGGCCAGCAGCGTCGTGTAGGCGATAAGCAAAGTCGCAAAGAGAAAGTAGCGGTTACGCTCAAAATACGCGCCGTGTAAACTGACCCTTAGGCTGCTATCCCCCGCGACCCGACCCTGGATAATTGGAAGACAATGGATGGACAGATAATATGGCTGCCAAAGCTAGCACAAGCTGTCGGTTAGACTGTGGACAATGTCTTGTCCCTGCTCTAATGCTACAACCGTGTAAGGTAGGGATTTCATCCATCCATCCATCCATCCATCCATCCATCTTCTTCCGCTTATCCGGGGTCGGGTCGCGGGGGTAGCAGCCTAAGTAGGGAGGCCCAGACTTCCCTCTCCCCAGCCACTTGGAGCAGCTCCTCCGGGGGAATCCCAAGGCGTTCCCAGGCCAGCCGAGAAACATAGTCCCTCCAGCGCGTCCTGGGTCTTCCTCTGGGTCTCCTCCCGGTGGGACATGCCCGGAACACCTCACCAGGGAGGCGTCCAGGAGGCATCCTAACCAGATGCCCGAGCCACCTCAACTGGCTCCTCTCGATGTGGAGAAGCAGCGGCTCTACTCCGAGTCCCTCCCGGATGACTGAGCTTCTCACCCTATCTCTAAGGGAGAGTCCAGACACCCTGCGGAGAAAACTCATTTCAGCCGCTTGTATCCGAGATCTTGTTCTTTCGGTCATAACCCAAAGCTCATGACCATAGATGAGGGTGGGAACGTAGATCGATCGGTAAATTGAGAGCTTTGCCTTTTGACTCAGCTCTCTCTTCACCACGACAGACCGGTACAGCGCCCGCTTCACTGCGGACGCTGCACCTATCCGCCTATCGATCTCACGCTCCAGTTTTCCCTCATTCGTGAACAAGATCCCGAGATACTTAAATTTCAAACGTTACAAATGGACACCTCCAGGGTCAGCAGTGATCTCTATTGATTTCAAGGTTGCCAGGTCCAAGGACGATGAATCATCCATTTCTTTTTAAAATGCTCTAAACCAATAACCCTTTCATATAGAAATGCCAAACTTTACTGCTGGACACTCCATGGGTTTAAAATATTTCCTAATCATTTAGGGTCATAGGATCTAAGGTCAAGGTCACAGATCAGCTATTTTTTATGTTCTTTTCACCTTCTTTGGTTAATTTAAACTTTAGTGTGATTCTTTCAGCTTCTTAGTGGTAATTTCACCTTTTTTCTGCATCTTTTAACCAGTTTGTTAATTTTTCTGCCTTTTACTTACTTGTGCTACTTTCAGCTTTCTTTGTAATCTCTTCAGCCTTATGCTGCCTATTTCATCTTATTCAGCTAATTTTAATTACTTTTCTGCTCTATTCAGCTTCTTGTACACTTGTCTCCTGCTTTTCTTTCCTCATTTATTTTCCTGCTTTCCAGCAAATGTCAGCTATTCAAAATGAACTCCCATAAACAATTTAGCACTTAAACTTTTTTGCGTGATTTCTTATTCAACAGCTTTCAGCAAAAATCATTCAGTACTAAGAATTCACACTGCAATTTTAAAAGAAATGCAATTTCTCTCGTTAGAAATTATCTTAATTGCCATTGTCGTTGCAGTACAGTTGTCTGTTTTAGAGCCACAACTTTATCCTGCTCTCAACAAATGATCTATCTTTTTTATTATGTCTTTGATCTTAAACAGTGCTGCAGCACAAAAAACAGAGTACAGGAGCAACAGTGCTCAAGAAAAGGATATGTGAAAGTACGACCATAGCTGCTCAGAAATGGTGACACCTCGAAACAGTACAGTGTGCAGGGGTATTGCTGTGTGGACTGTGGAGGAGCAATGGTGCATGACCTGTCACCACTGGTGTAGAGGGTCACAATGGAAAATAAAAGGGGCATTGGTTTTGACAGATGTCATTTTCCTTGATGGGTGCCACTGGCGTTTTGGCCTTGAGAGCTGGGAACCACAGCTCAGAATGTAATTTTGTAAACATCTCTTGTAAGCAAAACTATCTAAACCTGCATTGCTGGTGTTCCCAGTCTGTCTTTTGTCAGTACTTTCCTTCATTTTACAGTACACGTCAGGTGTTTCACCTGCTCTGCTCAATGGAAAACATGACCTAAACTCTCCTCCATGCTCTCTGGGATGGCACTGTCTTGTGCATCTAAACTGGTCTGTTCAGCCAAGCTGTGGTTTAGAGCGTTTTTCTCTGTATTAGTTTGACTTTAGAAAACTCAGCTCTGTTTAAACACAATACCGTAGATGATTTTTGTTGGTGATGTTGTGCATCATATGGTTGGATAAAATTAGCTATTAATTTAAGTCAAGATCCAAATTATCCAAATATCTTACAAAAAAAAAACTATATAAAAAAAAGATAATGTTTTACATGGATAGAGCACACATTTAGGAGCCATTAGAAAAGCAAAAACACCTTTTATTTTGTCACGGATAAATAGTTTGTTTTTGTTGTTGTTTATGTGTAATTTAAAAAAAATTATATAGTGGATTTTTTTTTAAGGATAAACAACTGTGTTTCACCAGACCATGTCAATATTTAGCAAGCCAGAATAAAGAAACTGCCTCCAAAGGGATTAAAACGTGAAAAGTAACCACAACTTACTAATCAAATACAAGGAAAGATCAACACTTGTGTAGACCTCTAAAAAGGTAGACATTTTTGCTGTGTGCTGTTCTGAAACAATCCATGTGGAGGAAAAACAAAAGATCAATGAGCTTGAAGAAGAAAATGTTGTTTGTCACACAAGTGTGATCAGTGAGAAAGATTATTCACAAGTGGAAAAACAAAAGACAGATACTGACTTTCTCAAGGTAGCCTGGCCCTCGCCTTCCTGCACAGCTCCGCTCAATTCTCATTTCCCTTCACTGCCCTAGTACGAAGCAAAGTGAAGGACAAGGGTCTGGTTTTAACCAGGCTATTCTCAAGGGTGAACTTTTTGTGGTAATCCTCATGATGGTCCCCAAAATACCAGAGAAACACTAAATCTCAAACTACATGAGCCTAAATGTTAAAGCTCATGATAGTACAGTAGTTAGAAAAATAATTGATGGCTTTACTTCTTTTAGAGGGACTCGCATAAAAGCCTCTCTTTAATAATGACAGAACGTATTAAATGTCCAAAGTTAGATTTGAACAAACCACAAGAATTCTGAAACTACGTCCTTTGAACAACAAGACCAACAAAGATCTGTTTGTCTAAAATGTAGAAGAAATAAAAAGACAGCATTTCTTTACAAACACAGCACAAATGATGCCTGGCATTATGTATGCTGGAAGGTTAGTAATTTTGCATCCTCAGGGATAAGATAAGAACTTTATTGATCCCACAGGAAATTGTTGCATGTTGCAGTAATTAACTTGAATAACTGCTCTACTGAATAACAAATATTCAGCATCTAAAGCTTGGCTAAAACAGGATCACACAACAGGATAATATTTCCAAACATAACAATAAATCTACAAATGAATAAAATGAAAAAGGATCAAGGCGTTGCAACGACCTTAGTGCACAAAATCAATGTTGTAAAGCAGAGTGGGTCAAAAATTCCTCTAGGACAACGTGACATGCCCGTGCTTATTTATCTTTTAAAATGCAGTTTTCTTGTAACAAATCCTGAAAATACTTGTTCTTGAAATGCTCCTGGTGCTCACAAGCAGGTGGATCTATACACTTTGCAGGTGATGCGATCTGACATGATAAAAAAAAAAATCAGTTTACACTGAAGCATATTTGCAGCTAAACGTCCAAACATATAGAGGTTCCTACACAAACCCACCCACAGTATCTGAGCCCCCCAGACACTGAGTCTGGTGCCACACTCTGAGAGGCCATGAACCATCACAGTAATGGAAGGGGAAGCGTCCTCCCATGCTCTCACACCCAATCTTTCTAAGCTTACAAAATAATCAACAATGTTTTTGCATCAACAAGCCACCTACCACACTTTCATTAGCAATGTGCTGTAACAGTCATTTATTACAGTGCACCATTAGTTTTGGCCTATTATACAGTCGGGGTGACAGACCTATTTATCCCTTGCTTGTTTATTACACCACCTCATGAGACTTGAAAGCTCCGAGTGAATCCACTAATGATGACTAAAGATCCAGCCAGTCATTAATTATTCAAGTCGTCAATGTTTCAAAAAACTTTACTGTTTTTATTATTAAAAACATCAGTTTATTTTTTAAGGTTAGCTGAGAGTAAATTGGTCATGCTTGCATGAAATTTTAATGATTTTTTGATGTGGGTGGTAAATATACAGAGGAACAGCAGGTATAACATGGTTTTTCTTTAAGAGGCAAAACATAAATGTCTAGAATCACAAGGTTTCTTTTGTAGACCTCAGTCTTTTGATGTATTAAACAATCAGGATATAAAATAAAATACTCTATAAAAGCTGAGGTACAGAGGAGCAAGTTGAAGAAATGCACTTTAAAAAAAATACAGTACATTGTACTTTGTAGATCAAGAATTGTTACACTCCGATAAATAGGCTTCAGGATTTGGTGAGGATCTCTGGAATTGATCTAGAGTGGTCCAGTTCTTACTTTCAAGTGTCAGATGCTAACTAATGAATGACTTGTCATATGGGGTACCACAGGGCTCTGATTTGGGTCCAATCCTGCTCCTACTAAATATACTTCCTCTTGAACAGATTATTAATCAATCCCATACTTATACAATAGAATATAAAATATTAGTTTTAACTCTTAGGGCTACGTGTGGACAAGCTCCTCTTTATATTGCCGTACTTCAGCTCAAGCTCTCAGGTCCACTCACCAGAACCTTAAATACAAACTGATACAAATTCAGTAGGTTGTGGTTTTCAACCTGCTGCTTCTCAACTGTGGAATTATATTTTGTTTGTTTTTATATTGTGTTGACAGTGGCGAGTCTTTTGAAAAGTAGCTGAAAACAATGATAATATTCTGAATTTTTAATGTTCTTTTTAATCATCTGTTTTCAATTGTAATACTTTGTACTGCATTCTTAAGCATTATTTGTGAGGCACATTGTGATTAATTTATTTTAAGTGTTATATAAAACATTTTCCTTACTTAATTATTCAAGGTAATTACAGTTTTAACCCCAACCATTTAACTAACGGACAGTCATAAAAACATGTTTTCCAGTCATGTCAAGCTAATATTTTCAGTTTGTCCTTTTAAAATTAGTTGGTTGCAGTCATATTCTTTTGGCACCAACCAAGCAAAATGAAGAAATATTAAATGACTGGATCTGGACCTCCATGGATCTGCTGTTCTTTACGTATGGATGGACAACAGGGATGACACAAAAGAACAACACACAACAGTCTGTGACCCATTTGTATTTTCGGTCAGCTTTCCATGAGGACCGGCTGCCACTGGCTGCTTGCCCACTAAAATGCCCTCCTCTCTTTAAGCCCCCATGACTACAGCTTGTCAGTCAACCAGAGCTCCTTTCCCAGAAGCCCCCTCCTCAACACCAACACCCCTCTTAGGCTGAATGCACAACTTCAGCCAGGATGAAAAGTGACAAAGCGCTGGGAAACATAATTGGGGGACTGAGGGAATATGACAGCTAGGCTCAGAGAGAGAAAAAAAGGAAGGTATTAAAGCCTTAGTATTACTTGAAGGAATGCATATCACCCATCGCCAGTCATCTGAGCTTTAAATCATCTTATGGTGGGAAAGGAAAGCATCATCACTGTTTTGATCAAATCTTGTAAATGAATAATGTAGGATCCTCAGAGACGTGTCTGCATTCAAAGTGTGCGATGAATACGACAGCTCCTACCACATAAATCATTAGATCAATACATGTAAGTTCATGTCATTTAATGCATTTATTTAAAAGGACTATTCACATTAACACTAGAAGTCCCAGAGAAGGGTCATTTAACATTTCTACCTTTGGAACCCAGAGACGGGTCGAGTGACCTGAAGGATTTTAGCTAACATCCTATAATGAGCTGTTAACAGGCGCTTTTGTTTTGTAAATAAGGCCATTACTGGCGCACCACAGGAGGGGGCACGCTTAACACTAATTTGACTAAGGCTGCGCTTTTTTGCGCAAGTGAACTTGGCTTCTAAATCCCCCGGTCCCTTTCAGTGGGCTATATATGTTGGTCCGTCACTTGACCTCAGGTCATGTGACCTATGTCGGTCCGTCAGTTTACCTCAGGTCATGTGACCTGTGTCGGTCCGTCAGTTGACTTCATGTCGTGTGACCTGTGTCGTTTTGTCAGTTGACCTCAGGTCATAAGACCTGTGTTGGTCCGTCACTTGACCTCAGGTCCTGTGACCTGTGTCGGTCCGTCAGTTGACCTCAGGTCATGTGACCTATGTCGGTCCATCAGTTGACCTCTGGTCATGTGACCTGTGTCGGTCCGTCAGTTGACTTCATGTCGTGTGACCTGTCGTTTTGTCAGTTGACCTCAGGTCATGTGACCTGTGTTGGTTCGTCACTTGACCTCAGGTCATGTGACCTGTGTCGGTCCGTCAGTTGACCTCAGGTCATGTGACCTGTGTCGGTCCGTCAGTTGACCTCATGTCGTGTGACCTGTGTCGGTCCGTCAGTTGACCTCAGGTCATGTGACCTGTGTCGGTCCGTCAGTTGACTTCATGTCATGTGACCTGTGTCATTGTGTCAGTTGACCTCAGGTCATGTGACCTGTGTTGGTACGTCAGTTGATCTCATGCCGTGTGACCTATGTCGGTCCATCAGTTGACTTCATGTCATGTGACCTGTGTCGTTATGTCAGTTGACCTCAGGTCATGTGACCTATGTTGGTATGTCAGTTGACCTCATGCCGTGTGACCTGTGTCGGTCCGTCAGTTGACCTCAGGTCATGTGACCTATGTCAGTCCATCAGTTGATCTCAGGTCATGTGACCTGTGTCGGTCCGTCAGTTGGCTTCATGTCGTGTGACCTGTGTCATTTTGTCAGTTGACCTCAGGTCATGTGACCTATGTTGGTCCGTCACTTGACCTCAGGTCATGTGACCTGTGTCGGTCCCTCAGTTGACCTCATGTCATGTGACCTGTGTTGGTCCGTCAGTTGACTTCATGTTGTGTGACCTGTGTTGGTCCGTCACTTGACCTCAGGTCATGTGACCTGTGTTGGTCTGTCACTTGACCTCAGGTCATGTGACCTATGTTGGTCCGTCAGTTCACCTCAGGTCATGTGACCTATGTCGGTCCGTCACTTGACCTCAGGTCATGTGACCTATGTCGGTCAGTCAGTTGACCTCATGTCATGTGACCTGTGTCGGTCCGTCAGTTGACCTCAGGTCATGTGACCTGTGTCTGTACGTCAGTTGACCCCATGCCGTGTGACCTATGTCGGTCCGTCAGTTGACCTCATGTCGAGTGACCAGTGTCGGTCTATCAGTTGACTTCATGTCGTGTGACCTATGTCGGTCCATCAGTTGACCTCAGGTCATGTGACCTGTGTCGGTCAGTCAGTTGACCTCAGGTCATGTGACCTATGTTGGTCTGTCAGTTGACCTCAGGTCATGTGACCTATGTCGGTACGTCAGTTGACCTCATGCCGTGTGACCTGTGTCGGTACGTCAGTTGACCTCATGTCATGTGACCTGTATCGGTCTGTCAGTTGACCTCATGTCGAGTGACCAATGTCGGTCCATCAGTTGACTTCATGTCATGTGACCTATGTCAGTCCGTCAGTTGACCTCAGGTCATGTGACCCATGTTGGTCCGTCAGTTGACCTCATGTCGTGTGACCAGTGTCGGTCCGTCAGTTGACTTCATGTCATGTGACTTGTGTCGTTTTGTCAGTTGACCTCAGGTCATGTGACCTGTGTTGGTCCGTCACTTGACCTTAGGTCATGTGACCTGTGTTGGTCCGTTACTTGACCTCAGGTCATGTGACCTGTGTCGGTCCGTCAGTTGACCTCAGGTCACGTGACCTGTGTTGGTCCGTCAGTTGACCTCATGTCGAGTGACCAGTGTCGGTCCATCAGTTGACTTCATGTCGTGTGACCTATGTCGGTCCGTCAGTTGACCTCATGTCGTGTGACCAGTGTCGGCCCGTCAGTTGACTTCATGTCATGTGACTTGTGTCGTTTTGTCAGTTGACCTCAGGTCATGTGACCTGTGTTGGTCCGTCACTTTATCGCAGGTCCTGTGACCTTTGTCGGTCCGTCAGTTGACCTCATGTCATGTGACCTGTGTTGGTCCGTCAGATGACCTCATGTTGTGTGACCTATGTTGGTTCATCAGTTGACCTTATGTCATGTGACCTGTGTCGGTCCATCAGTTGACCTCAGGTCATGTGACCTATGTCGGTCCGTCAGTTGACCTCATGTCATGTGACCTATGTCGGTCCGTCAGTTGACTTCATGTCGTGTGACCTGTGTCGGTCCGTCAGTTGACCTCAGGTCATGTGACCTGTGTCGGTCCGTCAGTTGACCTCATGTCGTGTGACCTATGTCGGTCCGTCAGTTGACTTCATGTCGTGTGACCTATGTCGGTCCGTCAGTTGACCTCAGGTCATGTGACCTGTGTCGGTCCGTCAGTTGACCTCATGTCGTGTGACCTATGTCGGTCCGTCAGTTGACTTCATGTCGTGTGACCTATGTCCGTCCGTCAGTTGACCTCAGGTCATGTGACCTGTGTCGGTCCGTCAGTTGACCTCATGTCGTGTGACCTATGTCGGTCCGTCAGTTGACCTCAGGTCATGTGACCTATGTCAGTCCATCAGTTGACCTCAGGTCATGTGACCTGTGTCGGTCCGTCAGTTGACTTCATGTCCTGTGACCTGTGTCATTTTGTCAGTTGACCTCAGGTCATGTGACCTATGTTGGTCCGTCACTTGACCTCAGGTCATGTGACCTGTGTCGGTCCCTCAGTTGACCTCATGTCATGTGACCTGTGTTGGTCCGTCAGTTGACTTCATGTTGTGTGACCTGTGTTGGTCCGTCACTTGACCTCAGGTCATGTGACCTGTGTTGGTCTGTCACTTGACCTCAGGTCATGTGACCTATGTTGGTCCGTCAGTTCACCTCAGGTCATGTGACCTATGTCGGTACGTCACTTGACCTCAGGTCATGTGACCTATGTCGGTCAGTCAGTTGACCTCATGTCATGTGACCTGTGTCGGTCCGTCAGTTGACCTCAGGTCATGTGACCTGTGTCTGTACGTCAGTTGACCCCATGCCGTGTGACCTATGTCGGTCCGTCAGTTGACCTCATGTCGAGTGACCAGTGTCGGTCTATCAGTTGACTTCATGTCGTGTGACCTATGTCGGTCCATCAGTTGACCTCAGGTCATGTGACCTGTGTCGGTCAGTCAGTTGACCTCAGGTCATGTGACCTGTGTTGGTCTGTCAGTTGACCTCAGGTCATGTGACCTATGTCGGTACGTCAGTTGACCTCATGCCGTGTGACCTGTGTCGGTACGTCAGTTGACCTCATGTCATGTGACCTGTATCGGTCTGTCAGTTGACCTCATGTCGAGTGACCAATGTCGGTCCATCAGTTGACTTCATGTCATGTGACCTATGTCAGTCCGTCAGTTGACCTCAGGTCATGTGACCCATGTTGGTCCGTCAGTTGACCTCATGTCGTGTGACCAGTGTCGGTCCGTCAGTTGACTTCATGTCATGTGACTTGTGTCGTTTTGTCAGTTGACCTCAGGTCATGTGACCTGTGTTGGTCCGTCACTTGACCTTAGGTCATGTGACCTGTGTTGGTCCGTTACTTGACCTCAGGTCATGTGACCTGTGTCGGTCCGTCAGTTGACCTCAGGTCACGTGACCTGTGTTGGTCCGTCAGTTGACCTCATGTCGAGTGACCAGTGTCGGTCCATCAGTTGACTTCATGTCGTGTGACCTATGTCGGTCCGTCAGTTGACCTCATGTCGTGTGACCAGTGTCGGCCCGTCAGTTGACTTCATGTCATGTGACTTGTGTCGTTTTGTCAGTTGACCTCAGGTCATGTGACCTGTGTCGGTCCGTCAGTTGACCTCAGGTCATATGACCTATGTCGGTCCATCAGTTGACCTCATGTCGTGTGACCTGTGTCGGTCCGTCAGTTGACCTCAGGTCATGTGACCTGTGTCAGTCCGTCAGTTGACTTCATGTCATGTGACCTGTGTCATTGTGTCAGTTGACCTCAGGTCATGTGACCTGTGTTGGTACGTCAGTTGATCTCATGCCGTGTGACCTGTGTCGGTCCGTCAGTTGACCTCAGGTCATATGACCTATGTCGGTCCATCAGTTGACCTCATGTCGTGTGACCTGTGTCGGTCCGTCAGTTGACCTCAGGTCATGTGACCTGTGTCAGTCCGTCAGTTGACTTCATGTCATGTGACCTGTGTCATTGTGTCAGTTGACCTCAGGTCATGTGACCTGTGTTGGTACGTCAGTTGATCTCATGCCGTGTGACCTGTGTCGGTCCGTCAGTTGACCTCAGGTCATGTGACCTATGTCAGTCCATCAGTTGATCTCAGGTCATGTGACCTGTGTCGGTCCGTCAGTTGGCTTCATGTCGTGTGACCTGTGTCATTTTGTCAGTTGACCTCAGGTCATGTGACCTATGTTGGTCCGTCACTTGACCTCAGGTCATGTGACCTGTGTCGGTCCCTCAGTTGACCTCATGTCATGTGACCTGTGTTGGTCCGTCAGTTGACTTCATGTTGTGTGACCTGTGTTGGTCCGTCACTTGACCTCAGGTCATGTGACCTGTGTTGGTCTGTCACTTGACCTCAGGTCATGTGACCTATGTTGGTCCGTCAGTTCACCTCAGGTCATGTGACCTATGTCGGTCCGTCACTTGACCTCAGGTCATGTGACCTATGTCGGTCAGTCAGTTGACCTCATATCATGTGACCTGTGTCGGTCCGTCAGTTGACCTCAGGTCATGTGACCTGTGTCTGTACGTCAGTTGACCCCATGCCGTGTGACCTATGTCGGTCCGTCAGTTGACCTCATGTCGAGTGACCAGTGTCGGTCTATCAGTTGACTTCATGTCGTGTGACCTATGTCGGTCCATCAGTTGACCTCAGGTCATGTGACCTGTGTCGGTCAGTCAGTTGACCTCAGGTCATGTGACCTGTGTCGGTCTGTCAGTTGACCTCAGGTCATGTGACCTATGTCGGTACGTCAGTTGACCTCATGCCGTGTGACCTGTGTCGGTACGTCAGTTGACCTCATGTCATGTGACCTGTATCGGTCTGTCAGTTGACCTCATGTCGAGTGACCAATGTCGGTCCATCAGTTGACTTCATGTCATGTGACCTATGTCAGTCCGTCAGTTGACCTCAGGTCATGTGACCCATGTTGGTCCGTCAGTTGACCTCATGTCGTGTGACCAGTGTCGATCCGTCAGTTGACTTCATGTCATGTGACTTGTGTCGTTTTGTCAGTTGACCTTAGGTCATGTGACCTGTGTTGGTCCGTCACTTGACCTTAGGTCATGTGACCTGTGTTGGTCCGTTACTTGACCTCAGGTCATGTGACCTGTGTCGGTCCGTCAGTTGACCTCAGGTCACGTGACCTGTGTTGGTCCGTCAGTTGACCTCATGTCGAGTGACCAGTGTCGGTCCATCAGTTGACTTCATGTCGTGTGACCTATGTCGGTCCGTCAGTTGACCTCATGTCGTGTGACCAGTGTCGGCCCGTCAGTTGACTTCATGTCATGTGACTTGTGTCGTTTTGTCAGTTGACCTCAGGTCATGTGACCTGTGTTGGTCCGTCACTTTATCGCAGGTCATGTGACCTGTGTTGGTCCGTCACTTGACCTCAGGTCCTGTGACCTTTGTCGGTCCGTCAGTTGACCTCATGTCATGTGACCTGTGTTGGTCCGTCAGTTGACCTCATGTTGTGTGACCTATGTTGGTTCATCAGTTGACCTTATGTCATGTGACCTGTGTCGGTCCATCAGTTGACCTCAGGTCATGTGACCTATGTCGGTCCGTCAGTTGACCTCATGTCATGTGACCTATGTCGGTCCGTCAGTTGACTTCATGTCGTGTGACCTATGTCGGTCCGTCAGTTGACCTCAGGTCATGTGACCTGTGTCGGTCCGTCAGTTGACCTCATGTCGTGTGACCTATGTCGGTCCGTCAGTTGACTTCATGTCGTGTGACCTATGTCGGTCCGTCAGTTGACCTCAGGTCATGTGACCTGTGTCGGTCCGTCAGTTGACCTCAGGTCATGTGACCTGTGTCGGTCCGTCAGTTGACCTCATGTCGTGTGACCTATGTCGGTCCGTCAGTTGACTTCATGTCGTGTGACCTATGTCGGTCCGTCAGTTGACTTCATGTCGTGTGACCTATGTCGGTCCGTCAGTTGACCTCAGGTCATGTGACCTATGTCGGTCCGTCAGTTGACCTCATGTCGGGTGACCTATGTCGGTCCGTCAGTTGACTTCATGTCATCTGACCTGTGTCGGTCCGTCAGGTGATGGACAACAATAGGTCAAGCATGTTTTAGAACACAGCAATGTGCCACCTGCATGTGCCGGCACGTACCGTATATACATGTGCCAAGGACAAGGAGAGAGACAGTACTTGTAAGCAAAATAATTTATTTGACAGAACATCAAAGTTACAGGATAGTCAGCACAGCAGAATAAGACAATTTTATGCATAAAATTGTTCTGGAGCAGACAAAGCTTTCCGTTCAGTGGATGTCCCAAAATGTTCAACTGTGAGATAACTTCAGGGTCTGTTATGTGTGAATTCAGGTCAGGGCCTCTCTTCTGACTAAGGGGGGAAGTGCAAGCAGAGTCTTACTTACCTGATGGAAACATTGGAATGTTGTCTGTGCAGTTTGGTGTGGTGGGGGTGTCTGAGTTGTGTGCACGCATATTTATAACAAAAGGCAGTTAATGGCCCACTAATGGTTGGTTTGGACTAAGGGTCTTTTGACCCTCTTTCAGGACTTCTGGGGGGAGGTCGAAAATCCTGGGACTTCTAGTGTTAAATGTGTCTTTTTTGCTGATGATACAACATTTTTTTGTTTGAGTTCCTCAAGGCTCTGTACTTGGACCAAAGTTATTTCTTTTATATGTGAATGACTTGGCAAATGTGTCAGGACTCCTTAAATGTGTATTTTTTGCTGATGATACATTTTTTTTTGTTTGAGTCAATATATGGAACAGATGTTGGAGTTGATGAAGACATAATTGGTCAAAATACAAACTTGGTTTAAACTTAATGAATTATCATTAAATCTAGATAAAACTAATTACATGATATTCAGTAATAAAAAGAAAACTGCTCAAGTTCCATTTAAAATTGAGGGTGTTGAGATTTGTAGAGTGAGTGAGGTGAAGTTTTTGGGTGTTATCATTGATGATCATGGAAACAACACAAATTCTGTAAGAATAAAAATAGCTAAATCTATTGCAGTACTGTACAAAGTCAGAGACTTATTAAATGATAATGATCTGTATTTGTTGTATAACACAATCATTGTTCCACACTTAATCTATTGTATTGATGTTTGGGGGAAGCGTGTAAAACAATTACAAAGCCTGTTTTTGTTTTACAGAAAAGAGCTGTAAGAATTATCACTAGAAAGCATTACTGTCACCCATCAAGCACATTATTTTATCAACTGAAGTTATTGAAGTTCCATGATTTTGTAGATTATAATATTTTATCAGTTATATATAGGGCTCAGAATAACGCATTACCTACATTTTGTTAAAAGATAAAGTTGTTGAGATTATATTTGTAAAACCAAAATACAGAACCAGTTTAAAGGGATGGTCTACCTCAATCCAGGGAATTGGATCGTGAAATGTTTTGGAGAATGATGTTAAAAATGCCAAGTCAATGTTTACATTTAAGAAAATGATCAAAACTGAATTGTTAAAAAATATATATGAAGTAGCTTAATGTGTATTGTATTAGAGTTAGAAAATTAGAAATTCTGTTCTGTTACTTGTAGATAATTATTGTTTGAACTGATTGTTTAAAAAAGGGTCAGATATAAGATTTTTTCTTCCTTCTGCTACCTTTCATTTTATATTTTGTATTCGTATCATTTATGGGATTGTTTGGTATGGTATTTTAAATATATATGTATTTTTAAACGTTACTTTTTTGCAAAAACATTCTATAAAATTACTATCTGTCAAAGAAAATAGTCACACCAATCTGATTGGTAAAAATGGGGTACATTGTGGATCTTCTTGTGCCCTCTGAAGCGGCAGTACAACAAACAAATTCTCTTGTTATATCAGGCAGGCTAGCTTTTCGAGACGACAACACGTTTGATGTTCTATTTCTATGCACACTTGAAAGACCTCTCTGTTACATTAATCAGGGATGTAGTGAATGCCAGGCAAGGTTTTCTGTCAATCTAAAAGACTCTGCCTTTACCAGCAAGGATTTATTGAGAAAAAAAGAGTACAGGTATATAATTGTAGCAACAGCCTTTTGCCAGCCTTCACCAGCTGATGTCACTTAATTATTTGTCCCCTGAATCTAATACGTTTTCTCTGAGCCAAAACTCCGGGCACACTGAGACAGGGTCACACTCAGATGTAGGAGCACACATGCTGACACTCACAAATAAACACACCAGCAGATGCTGTGTCTTACTGTCGGTCACTGTGGAAAGTCAGACGATCTATCCATCTGCTTGTGTTATTCCTAGCAACCAAATTCAGAGTTATGTTGCTACGGTTGAAAAATCCCCACATGAACCTGTCAATCATGCAGCAGAGGCTTCGTGTTTTTATCGTTTTGTTTTTCTCCTCTGCTCATCCCACTAACCTCATTTGAATTGAATGTTTGTTCTTTGACCACAGTGTTTTGTCACTGTCTCTTCAGTTAAGTGGAGTTTCTGTTTACAGCTTTCTTCAGATAACTTTAGATGGATCTCATAGCTGTGAAACAAGGCAGAGTAGGTCCAAGCTACAGGAAAGAACTTTGTGTTGCTCAGCCCAGAGGTGAAGTTTATAATGAATACAATCCCTGGCCAACAATTTGAGGAAAAAAACATATCAGTACTAATAAAAAATATTACAGTATTGCTCTAAATTATTCAAAACTTTGTGTTAAAAATGAAATTGGTGCTCTGTGTAATTTGTATACCGCGGTGAGTAAAGCTCTGTGATTTAGTGTTGCGGGTTTAAAGAAGAAAAGCTAGGAAAACTTGATAAACCATGTAAATCTACCATAACCACAGAGAGCCTCCATAAACCAGAGTAATGCCAAAACAAAGTGTGAGAAAAAAGAGGAAAAAAATGACTTTGTAATACTTTTAACGACATGGTTTACTCTAGGATGAGTGTTATGTTTCCTTGGAAATATTACAGCGTCTGAAATGCGGAGCAGCATTTGTCTCACTTTGCACACTGACTTATGCTTTGGTATTATGCTAGAAATAGTTATGCTTGGATTTCAGCCTTTTGTAATTCTGGACTGACCTTCTTTCCTTTCCATTGAAAATAAATTAAAATACCACAGTATGTGGTTAGTTTCAAGTGATGATTTCTAAGTGAGTAGCTGTCAATTTTATTTCTTACACTTACAGCTAGAACAAGACTTGCATTTGTTGCAACTACAGCATTGATTATTTTTTTTTACATTTGAATCTTATACTAAATTCTAAATAATTTTTATTTTTTATTTTACAATCCTTGTGGCCTTTTAAAATCTTATAATAACATTTGCATTCAGATGTCTGTGTTTCTGTTTTAAAAATGTTTAAAAACTGTTAAACTTTACTCATTTAGACCAGTTTCTTCAAATTCAGCTGGTTTTGATGTTGATTCTAGGAGTGATCAGCAAAACGTTAAATTAAAAAAAATATAATAATTCGTAACTCAGTATGAGCCCTTGGTACAATCAATAAAAATACATACATGAACAAACACTGCAATCTTCCGTACATTTTTCTAGGATGTTTATTTGTATATTTTGGCCAAAGCCAAGAATAATTTTATAAATGAGAATGAGAACATCTCATCATGAAAGGTTGAAGCAGTCCATTCAATGTGAGAATACATCATAAAATATGGAATCAGAGTTTTAGGGTTTGTAGCAAATGTCAGAACGATAGAATGCCTAGAGCATGTTAGCACTGTGAGGAGTCATGAGTACACGTTGCACCTCTGTAATCTAACAAAGGCATAAACTAGCAGTTTGGTATTTGTTAAAGAACTCTAAACAAGATTCTAATTCTGTTGGAGTTGATAAAATAAGTTGTGGCTGTAACAATGTACTGTAAAGTATCGTCATTATAGTCAGCATAAAGATTAAAATTCAATACTTGTAAGTTAAGATTGTTGATGACACCAACTGATCCCTTGGGAACACCGTTGGGTATTAAAAGGAAGAAATTATGCCTACTAGGGGTGTAACGTACACGTGGGTGTACCAATCTGTTTTGGTACGGCACGTTCTGCTTGGTCCACCTGCGTACCGTTTGTTATTTTTTCACTCATTAAATTTTATTAATGGGAGAATATGTGCCACGGAACTAAAATTCCTAGGTGTGTTTCAGCATAGCGCTATTATCTTGCAGCACGTGTAGCATTTAGCAGCCTAGCCTCTTGTTGCGGTCTCCTGTTTGGGAACATTATGGCTTTCTTGTTAAAAGACGAGCGCAAATCCTAAGCTGTGTGTGGACGTTGTTTCATGGAGATTGGATCTGCAGCAGGCAACACGTCTAACTTGTTAACGGACTTGAAACAACATCATCCGAACGTGAACGTCTTCTACAAGCAAGAAAAGCAGCTTGTTGCAAACACAGACAACAGCAGCATTTAAACAACCTTCATCAGGTAATACAGATTGGTCCAGAGCAATAACACAAGATGTAGGAGTTTTTAAAGCTCTGGGTCTACGTCTGAATGTTGTTGATACGTTGGCTTTAAGTTCTTGAGCCTCGCTACAACATCCACCAACACTTCAGTCAAAAAGTTCAGCACTTTAAGAAAAAGCTAAAACTGATATTGTCAACAAGCCCTGGACCAGATTAAAGGTCCACTGACAGGATGTTGGAAATTTGCATAAAATCATGCAAAATATATATGTTGTATCATTCAACTATGTTCGTTTTTAAAAGCAAAATGAGAAATATATGAAATTTTGATTTAAAATGTATTTGAAATTTGGCGCCGTGTGTCGCCTCAGGAAATCCTGGTATTTCTGCATACGTCGTCTGTGATGTCCGGACATGAGAGTCTACTAGAACGCCCTTACAGCTCTGTATTCTGGCAGTGTATTTTTCGCGTTTTTTTTTTTTTTTGTTTCTTGCTGGGTTAGAGGGTGTTACAACCGGGTAGACGTTTGGGCAAAGCACAGTTTTCACTTAATGCCAAAAATAAGGAGACGTGAAGGATTTATCTCCATCGGAGGACAGAGCTGACAGCAGCTCCTTCCTCTGTCTGAGTCTGCTAGGATCTGCTGTCGAAGACGCCATGCTCCGATCACCTTTTGTCCGGTAAACAAAATATTCTATATAAATCAATTTGTGAAACAATGTCAGAACAATGTTAGAGTATAACTGTCTGTGTGTTGGAGCTTTTATTATTATTATTTTTTAGCGTCTACTACTGTGGTTAGCTTAGCATGTAGTCAGAGTCAGAGTCAGAGAGTCTTTATTGTAATTTGCACCGCATGTGGTACATGTGATGAAAACGAGATTATGTACACGGGGTCCCAGTTACATCCAACAACAAATGCAAGAGAAAAACAGTAATAACATCTAGAATTAACTAAGAAAAACATCAACTAGTAATACACTAAGCCCTAATATAGTGGAAAAACATCATTATAAACAGCAGCACGAACATGAGTCTGTATGAGCAGATGGTCACAGATGAACACAGCAACAAGAAAACAGATCAGCATCAGCATGATGTGATATTTTGCAGTGTTTATTTTTATTTTATTTTTATTTATTCATTCATGAGTCTAACAGCCTCAGGGTAGAAGCTGTTCCTCAGTCTAGTGGTTCTACATTTGATGCTCCTCAACCTCCGTCCTGAGGGGAGTGGGGCAAAGAGTGAGTGTGCTGGGTGAGTGAGGTCTTTCATGATGCAGGTGGCTCTTTTCCTGCATCTGGAGGTGTAAATGTCTGTGATGGTGGGGAGACTGACTCCGACAGACCTCTGTGCAGCCTTCACCACTCTCTGTAGAGCTTTCCTCTCTGCAACTGTGCAGCCTCCATGCCACACGTTGATGCTGGAGCACAGGACGCTTTCCACTGCACACCTGTAGAACGAGGTGAGAACTGGGCTGCTCAGACCAGCACGTCTCAGCCGTCTGAGGAAGTAGAGTCTTTGATGACCTTTCTTGATCAGGCTGGTGGTGTTGTTGGTAGCGTATGTAGCGTAGCCTCCACACGGTAACACTCACAACAAAGTTCTGGTTCTGGTCCGTGTTGAGCCTGGACTTTTTTTTGGCTGTATGTCATTTTAGTTAAACCTTTATTTAGCTGGTTAGATATGATTGAGACAGTTTACACATCTTTTTTCCAAGATAGATTGAGTGAACAATGAAAGCAGCTCTCATTACATGCATACACTGTGTGTATGTATGTACAGCACAATATATACATAAACAAAGTGTATGTATATATATATTGCACTTTATATGCACAATACACACACATTGTATTTAAAATACATCATATTTGAACACAAAAGCAGGTAACAATCACCTGGCACAATGATTCAAAAATATAAAAGTAAATCTAAGATAAAATTACTTAAATTACTTTCAATGCCAGCTGATTTGTATTGGATCGTTTGATTTATGATCTGCAATGTTTTTATGTTTTTCGTGTTGTACTTCATTGTCTGTGTTGCCTGTTGCGTGTTTGTTTGTCCAGCACTTTGGTGTGGACTTGTTCCTGTTTAAAGTGCTTTATAAATAAAATGGTATGGTATGGTATGGTAAATCAATATAAAATTGAACATATATGTTTGTGAATGATTAAAAATGTTAGGAGCAACTGTATTTATTTTTTCTACTTTGAGTAGCAAACTTGGAGTCATATTATTGACTTTGTGCAGGGGCGTAACTTTAGGTCTAACATTGGGGGGGTTGTGATTAACAATAAACACGAAAAAATTGTACACTATACGCTTCAGTGTTTAATACGCGTCATCTCTTCTTCTTCTTCTTCTTCGATGGTGTTTACTGGCAGTTTACAAACTCAGTGCATTACCGCCATCAACTGGACGGAGATGTAATTCAAGAGTCTACTTTCAACAAAAAATAAATAAATAAATTAATTAATTAAAATAAAATTAAATCCTTTCAGCTAATTTTGTAACTTTCAAATATTTAACAAATGCTTTAGTTATAACCTGTGACTGATTTTTCTTCAATAAAGTAACCATTGTCACCGAACTCCCCATTACCCTTTCCAGTGCCTTCCTCTCTTTATTATATTTCTTACAATAAATCAACACATGTTCCACTCCTTCCAGTACCCCACAATTAGAGCAGTCACCTGATGGATGTTTTCCTATTATCTTTAGACCACTATTTAATGTAGTGTGCCCAATCCTCAACTTAATCCATACTTCCTCTCTCCTAGACATTAAACTACTATCGTCACTTAGGAGTACCTCCTTCTGTATGTTATGTAAATGTCTTCCTCTTTCCTCTAAATCCCACCTCTCCTGCCACATATCATTTATTTTATCTTTAACAATTATTTTTATTTCTGCTTTACTTAATGGGACATCATATTCAATTTCTCTTGCTGTATACGCGTCATCTCCACGCGACGCGTCAGCTTTGTCCTGATCAAGATGGCGGCGACAGGACCCAGCTAGTACGAAGAACTTCACAAAGAAACACGGTAAAAACAATTATTTCTTTGCGAGAAAAAATATATTACTAAGCTGACTTTATAGAAGACGTGTTCTTGAGTTTAACTAAATGTTCAAATCGGCTGGATTTAAAAAAAAAAGTTCGCTGATTTTTATGCAGGCGCCAGGCGGGTCAAACCGGACGCTTTCTTTCTTTAAATTTAGCTAAATAAACGCTTAAAAATATACAGTATTTCTTCGCTGACTTATGGGTGATAGTAGACGTACTCCTGAGTTTGACGAAATGTTCAAATCAGCTGGATTTAAAAAAAAAAAAGTTCGCTGAATTTTATGCAGGCGCCAGGCGGGTCAAACCGGAGCTTTGTTTCTTTAAATTTAGTTAAATAAACGCTTAAAAAATATATTTCTTACCTCACTACAGCAGATGGGCTCCTGAGCTGAACCAAATGTGAAATCAGCTTGATTTAAAAATCCGCGGTGTGGTTTATGAGTGGTATCTTGCAAACAAAAACAGCGAACCTCACAGCTAATAGCAGCTACATCCATAGCAAGGGGCGGGCAGCGACAGAGTCAGTCCGACCAAAGGAGGCCTTTTTCGAACACATGCATGTAGAAACTTCTGGGCAACTTCATGAGCAGCTCCGTGACTCACGTGACTTCCTGTAGCCGGTGAGATGGGTGATACCAAATTATTTGCAGGGGAGGGGGTCAGTCCTCAGGGAGTTTGTTAAAAACATGCAGCAATTTTACTAAAAAATTTGAATGAATAAAGAAAATCAATTATTGATGTAAGATATGTATAATGACGAAATGATTTCATTTTATTGGGGGGGTTAAATGACCGGATCAAATTATTGGGGGGGTCAAAACCCCCCTAACCCCCGTGTAAATTACGCCTATGACTTTGTGATGCAAAAATTACAATGTTTACTAATATTTTTTTGCCCTCCTGACACTGAACAGCATACACAATATTACTCTGTGCTGGGGGACAGAGTAATATTGTGTATGCTGTTCAGTGTCAGGAGGGCTGTGATCAGTCTTATATCGGGGAAACTAAACAGCCACTGGCCAAAAGGATGGCCCAGCACAGAAGATCAACATCATCAGGTCAGGACTCTGCGGTCTACACTCATCTCCAGGCCAGCGGTCACTCTTTCAGGGATGAAGATGTTCACATCCTTGATAGAGAGGAACGATGGTTTGAGAGAGGAGTAAAGGAGGCCATCTTTGTGAAAAGAAACCGTCCATCATTAAACAGAGGTGGAGGCCTCCGGGTTCAACTGTCCCCTCTTACAATGCTGTTATTGCTAGTATCACTCAGCCCTCTGTGAATAGCAAACAACCATCAGGGTGCTAATGATCCATCGTTAGGCTGATGGTCCTCCTTGATCATGTGAGCAGCTGGTTTCGGCTGTCATCAGCAAACTGGTTGATCCACTGTGAGAGGGTGCTATTTATAAGACTGAGCTGAGTACAGCATCTCAGACTGAGGAAGTCTTTTGGACGAAAGACGAAACGTTTCTACAATTTTTTTGCTTTGTTTTGTTTTTTGAAAGTCCAGAGGACCAGTTTTAGCTTTTTTAGATTTTTCTATCTAGATTATTGAGCATGCATCAGGGAACAATGTATGTTCAGTCTCATTAAAAATTATATGATTTCCTTGTAAATCCATTTGCATGTTATAACTAAATGACACGAGATGGTACTCGGCAGTTACTCACTACTTGAGTAAGTTATAATCAATGTACTTGAAGCAAACATGAGGGTAACCACCATATTGTGTCTTTAAACACATACGGTGCCACCCAGATGTAAAGGATTTTATCAGGGGTCAGTATTAAGCTGACCTCTTTATCCTTAATTAATTACTTATTCAGATTGAATAGTAATTTCACGGATTCTTTTCTTTTTCAGTTTACCCAATATTTCTGTGATCTTTATGATGGATAAATAAATAAAGCCATTAAGTGACAGAGAACGTTGACTTAGTTTGGTATGCCAAAGACACTACCATTTATTTAGAATAAATCAACTAAATTAACACCATTACACTTGATTGACATGATTTCACTTTCTTTCAATTTAACACGTCAGCACATTTAAATTGTAACACAACAGACATAAATACAGGATGTCATTATACTCAGTCTGTGGCTCTTTAGCTTAAATATAGTTTCCAGCTTAGAAATGGAGATGGAGAAATTTAAGAAGGAGAGGTTAAAGGAGGAAGTTATTTATCTTGAGTGTAACCAGAAATGACACTTTTCATCCGACTTCTGCTAAACCCCAGGTACGTTTGTAAACAGCTCTTTTACCTTTTGACGACAGCCTGGTAAGAGAAGACTTTGTAGCTTTTCAGATGTACGGGGTCCTTGCGGGGACCAGTACATCTGAGCAGGTTATTCGTTTACCTTCCCAACGTCTCCTGGTTTCACGTTGGTCATCAGAAAATGCGTCAGCTCCTGGCATCTGGCTCAAGATAACTTATTCCAGGAAGGAATAAACAACGTTTTGAGCTTACGCTCGTTCGAAGTGGACTCATAACAACATGTTATTAGTCCTTAACTGGATGACGTGTCCTTATCGTGTGACTGTGAGTTCATCCAGCTCTTTGGGACGACCTCACATCTTGAAGTTTTCCCAGCAGACTCCCTCGTTCCAGCAACAGCTTAGAACTTAATAATAATAATAATGAATTCCATTTATAATGCACTTTTCATTAATAAAAATCTCAAAGTGCTACAAAGTGTAATAAAGCAAAGATCAAAATAAAACAAGTGATAAAATCAAATAAAATCAATAATAATATCGACTAAGATCAAAGATAAAATCATGTGGATGCAGATTAGGCTTGCTTAAAAAATAAATAAAATAAAACAAGTGATAAAATCAAGTAAAATCAATAATGATATCAGCTAAGATCAAAGATAAAATCATGTGGAGGCAGAATAGGCTTGCTTAAAAAGAAAGGTCTTTAGTAGAAGATCTGAGAGGAGCGAGACTTGTCTCTTCCCCATTGGTCCAAAAACCAGTCGAGCAGTTCACTTGTTATCACGATTCAAGGTGAAATCCAGAGCAGAGGGAAATTGTTTAGGAAAAGTATCTGAGTGAAGAGACTTTCAGACGCTAGATGAGAGTTTTAGCTGAAACTCAACAAAAACAATTTCTGTGTAAGTCAGTTTGACATTTTATCTGAACTTTGACACCCTTTCATTTGATCAAGTAACACAGTCATGCTTCACATTTAAAGAATAACACAGCATATAACATATATCATGAAAATGACAAAATGTTATTCTTTTGATTACATTAGAATAAAATCAAAGATAGAAATAGTCTCTTTTGGTGACTATGTTCTCAGATTACAACTAATGGAATAATTTGTAGTAAATGTCTTGTTTTGATTTGATTTGATTTGATGTTTATTCATTCATTTTAAAAGAACAATACAAGACAGTTTCATCAGATACAAGATTACAAGTAGGATAAAATGAAGGGAGCAGAAAGAAGATGAAATCTTATTATATCTGCCCCTATTTCACAGTTTGTTCAACCAATGATAACTTTCAAGCAACATCACAGAATGAATAGTTCTACCTATTTTCCTAACTGTAATACACAAACTACATCACAAAATGAATAATTCTACTTAATTTTCCTGACTGTAAAACATAAACTAGATCACAAAATGAATAATTCTACTTAATATTTCTAACTGTAAAACACAAACTACATCACCGATAATTCTAATTAATTTTCTAATTCTAATTTTTTTTTATTTTTTTATTTTTTTTTTATAATTTTATTTAATTTTCCTATTTTTTTATTTTTTTTATTTTTATTGATTTTCCTAACTGTAATACACAAACTAGATCATAAAATGAATAATTCTACTTAATTCTACTTAATTTTTCTAATTGAAATACACAAACTAAAAGATGGCACAACATCAAGATGTTCACAAAATGAATAATTCTACTTAATTTTCCTAATTGTAATACACAAATTCATCACAAAAATGAATAATTCTACTTAATTTTTCTAACTGTAATACACAAACTGCTTTATAAAATGAATAACTCTACTTAATTTTTCTAACTGTAATTCACAAACGTACCGTACATCATAAGTACAACATAATTGTAATACACAAACACGCATTACATCATATATAGTTTTTGAGCAAGTCCTTTTTGACCTTTTTCTTAAATGTATACATTGATTTTTCATTTTTAACATCACTCTCCAGAGCATTCCACAATCGAATTCCCTGAATTGAGGTAGACCGTCCTTTTAAGCTGGTTCTGAATTGTGGTTTGATGAATATCTCTGTCCCTTTGAGATTGTAATAACTTTGTCTTTTTATAAAATTTCTTTGGATATTTAAAGGTAATGTGTTATTATGAGCCCTATACATAATTGATAAAATACTATATTCTACCAATTCCTGGAATTTCAATAAGTTTAGTTGAATAAACAAGGTGTTTGAAGGGTGAGTGAAATGTTTTCTGGTGATTACTCTTACAGCTCTCTTTTGTAAAATAAAAACAGGCTTTGTAATAGTTTTGCATGCTTTTCCCCAAACCTCAATACAATAGATTAAATGTGGAGCAATGATTGTGTTATACAACATATGTAAAGCTTTATCAATTAAAAAATCCCTGACTTTATACAGTACTGCAATTGCTCTAGCTAGTTTTTTTTAATAGAATTTACATGATGTTTCCATGTCAGTTTGTCATCAATGATAACACCCAGAAACTTCACTTCACTCACTTTACAGATCACAACATCTTCAATTTCAAATGGATCGTCATCAACAATTCCCTTTTTGTTACTGAAAATCATGTAGTTAGTTTTATCTAAATTCAAAGATAATTTGTTTAATTTAAACCAAGTTTGTATTTTTATAAATTCTGTTTTCATCATATCCAAAATCTGTTTTATGTCATTACCCGAACTGAAAAAAGTGGTGTCATCGGCAAAAAGAACACATTTAAGTAGTGCTGACACATTTACCAAGTCATTCACATATAAAATAAACAACTTTGGTCCAAGCACAGAACCCTGAGGAACTCCACAAGTGATATCACGGAGGTCAGATCTAACATCATTTATTTGCACAAACTGTTTCCTGTCCTTCAAATAGCTAGATACCCACTGTAATGCTGGTCCTCTAATACCATATTTATTTAGTTTTTCAAGGAGAATGGTGTGGTCAATGGTATCAAATGCTTTTTTTAGATCAACAAAAACACTAACACAGTACTGTTTATGATCGACAGCATTAGTTATTTGTTCCATTAAATCCATGAGAGCCATTGACGTAGAGTTTTTTTCTCTAAACCCATATTGACTGCTACTTAAAATGTTTTGTTTATCAATAAATTGATCCAATCTGGACACAAATAGTTTTTCTAGAATCTTTGAGAACTGTGGTAATAAGGATATTGGCCTATAATTATTGAATACACATTTATCACCATTTTTAAAAAGAGGAATTACCTTT
>JBBPBX010000010.1:211896-226656 GCA_038048925.1 Garcialebias charrua | reverse complement strand
ACAAATAAATGATGTAAGATCTGACCTCTGTAATATCACATGTGGAGTTCCCCAAGGCTCTGTACTTGGACCAAAGCTATTTATTTTATATGTGAATGACTTGGTAAATGTGTCAGGACTCCTTAAATGTGTACTTTTTGCTGATGATACCACATTTTTCTGTTTAGGTGAAGATATAGAACAAATGTTGGAATTGATAAAGACAGAATTTGTCAAGATACAAACTTGGTTTAAAATAAATAAATTATCATTAAATCTAGAAAAAACTAATTACATGATATTCAGTAATAAAAAGAAAACTGTTGATGTTCCACTCAAAATTGAGGGTGTTGAGATTTGTAGAGTGAGTGAGGTGAAGTTTTTGGGTGTTATCATTGATGACAAACTGACATGGAAACAACACATAAATTCTGTAAGAATAAAAATAGCTAAATCGATTGCAGTACTGTACAAAGTCAGAGACTTATTGAATGATAAAGCTCTGTATTTGTTGTATAACACAATCATTGTTCCACACTTAATCTATTGTATTGATGTTTGGGGGAATGCGTGTAAAACAATCACAAAGCCTATTTTTGTATTACAGAAAAGAGCTGTAAGAATTATCACTAGAAAACATTACCGTCATCCATCAAGTACATTATTTTATCAACTGAAGTTATTGAAGTTCCATGATTTGGTAGACTATAATATTTTATCAGTTATGTATAGGGCTCAAAATAATGCATTACCTTTAAATATCCAAATGCATTTTGTTAAAAGACAAAGTTGTTATAATCTTAAGGGGACAGAGATGTTTGTAAAACCACAATTCAGAACTAGTTTGAAGGGACGTTCTACCTCAATCCAGGGAATTAGATTATGGAATGGCTTGGAGAATGTAGTTAAAAATGCCAAGTCAATGTTTACATTTAAGAAAATATGTGTTAAAAATATATATATGAAATAGCGTAATGTGTATTGTATTAGTTAGAAAATTAGAAAGAGTTAGTCATTTTGTACTGTTGGTTGAAGATTATTATTGTTTAATCTGATTGTTGGAAAAAAGGGGCAGATATAATAAGATTTATTCTTCTTTCTGCTACCTTTCATT
Source organism: Garcialebias charrua (assembly GCA_038048925.1). Classification (NCBI taxonomy): domain Eukaryota; kingdom Metazoa; phylum Chordata; class Actinopteri; order Cyprinodontiformes; family Rivulidae; genus Garcialebias; species Garcialebias charrua. The sequence continues at coordinate 225,563 of JBBPBX010000010.1, read as the reverse complement.
TTTTTTATTTTGTACATTATCATTTATGGGCTTGTCTTGTATTGTTTCTTTTGTAAAAAAAAAAGAACAAATTTAATAAACATAAACATTTTGTTTGTTTGTTTTCCTGAGCAGAATACGAGCACGGTTACGCTTCCACATACCCTGCGTCGCAGATTGCACTCCAGCAGAAACAGCGTAAATTCAAGAACAAAAAACTGGACAATATCCACAACCGGTAAGCCTGATGTAACGAGCCTGAACTGAAAAAAGATTCAGGAGACCTTTAGTCACATTCACACCATCTGTCTGCGTTTTCACTTATAACAAAAGCATTGTTAGCTCAAATTTTGTTGACATATTTCTCATTTCAACAGGTCGGCGCACAACGAGCTGGAAAAGAACAGGTAAGTGAGGTCGTTTCATCGCATGCCTAGCACAGAAATAAACAGCTCTGAAACATAAAGACCAAGATGAGTAAATTCAATTAAATTTATTTATATACTGTAGTGCCAAGTCACAACAGAAGTCATCTCAGGGCACTGAACAAAAACAATTATATATACAGTATACAGTATATATATATATATATAATATATATATATATATATATATATATATATATATATATATATATATATACAGGTAGTCCCCGACTTACATATATACAGGTAGTCCCCGACTTACGAGCGAGTTCCGTTCCTCCGAGGCGCTCGTAAAGCGAAAATTCGTAACTTGGAACGGCCGCCACGTGTCTCGTAAGTCCGGAATTTCGCTCGTAAGTTGGAACGGTTTTGCTAGCGCGACTACAAACACTCGTTTTTCATCGAAAAACTGCTTACGAGTGCATAAAAATGATCGGAAACGTGTGTCCACATGTTTAGCTAACGAACTGTGGTGAAAAAACACAGAAAAACTCTGTATTTTTTGCGTTTTTTCCAAAAATTCGCCAGCTCGTAAGTCCGGAACCTCGTAGGTCAGAGCGCTCGTAAGTCGGGGACTACCTGTATATATATATATGTATATATAATATATGTATATATGTATATATATATATATATGTATATATATATATATATNTGTATATGTATGTATATGTATGTATATATGTATATATATATATATATGTATATATATGTGTATATATGTATATATGTGTATATATGTATATATATATATATATATATATATATATAAAGTTAGTTAATAACATTAATTATCTAAGGAGCAGACTGTTTTGAGTTTAACTCCATCACAGAACTCTCATCTTGAGCAATCGTGAAGGTGACAGTAGAAAGGAAAAACTCCCCCATGAGAAAGAAACCTTATTCTCAGGACGAGCGGCCATCTGCTTCGACCGGCTGGGTTTGAGAAGAATAGATACACAATGGCAGGTCGAGAATCACATGTTAAGATAGAAATAATATCAAATGAAAACTATTAAATGTGGTCAATTTGTCCTCCACTAGTCTAAGCCTATAGCAGCATAACAAGCCACCCCTAATTATAGGATTGATCAAAAAGGAAAGTCTTAATCCCAGTCTTAAAACTGGACAACGTGTCATCCTTATGGACAGAAACTGGAAGTTGGTTCCACAAGAGAGGAGCCTGAAAACTGAAAAATCTTCCTCCCATTCTACTTTTGGAAACTGTAGGCACCACGAGTAAACCTGTAGTCTGAGAGCAAAGTGCTCCGTTAGGAAAATATGGAACAATAAGATCTCTAATATAATATGGAGCTAGGTTGTTGAGAGCTTTGTAGGTTAGATGAAAGATTTTGATTCTGGATTTGACAGAGAGATGCTAAAACTGGAGAGATATGATCTCTCCTACTAACTCCAGTTAAGACTCTGGCAGCAGCATTTTGGATCAACTGAAGATTTTCTAAATAAGTTTTTGGACACCCAGTTAACAAACCATTGCAATAGTCCAGTCTGGACGTGACAAATGCATGAACCAGTTTTGCATCATTAAATAAACCATTTAAAAGTGGAATAAAGATTGTTGCTTTGAAACTGCCGTGGCAGGATTAAATTTTTTACATTACAGGTAGTCCCCAACATAGGACGGAGTTCCGTTCCTACGCCCGTTCGTAACACGAAAATCGTCGTAAGTCAAAATACACATACACACTGGCCGCACGTACATGTACGGTACTGTAGAGTTACCAAGCACTTTGCCTATCGTAACAGTACCCTACATGATTATCAAAAAACACATACAGTACATTTGGAGCCATAATGAAGGGAAAAAAGAGTTAATTTCTTACTGGGAGCTTGTCAATTCTTCCTCCGTCTGTTAGCATATTAGCTCGTGCACCTCCGAGCTCCTGCAGCTTCACGCGGTCCACAGCGTTTACAGCAACGTCTGTTAGCATGTTAGCTCGTTGCTCAGCTGTAGCCTCTGCCTCGTAAACCTCCGCTCCAAAAAATAAGGTCTCTGTATTTCCACGTGCGGTCCAGCAGCCCAGAGTTAGCATATTAGCCCCTCCTGACCTCCTCTGCTCCGGTCTCTCCTGTAAGTTTCCAGCGGTCAAGCTCCCCCTCCCTCCCTCCTTCCTGTAAGTTCCACTGAGCGCGCGTCAAGCTCTCCCTTCCTCCCTCCTGTAAGTTTTGTTTCAGTATTTTCTGGTGTAAAGGCGCATAAACCACGTAACTCGAACAATGCTTTTCAATGGGAGGGCGTTCGTAACTGCGAAATGTCGTAACTCGAGACCGTCGTAACCCAGGGACTACCTGTACTTGTGTTTAAATGGAGCTGGAACCAGACAAACCCAAAAGCTCCACCCACTGGTTCACATTTGAAAATCTTAGCCCTATGCTAAATACATGAACTGGATAATTTTAATACGAGACGTCTTCCTGCTCTGTAAATGCACTTATCATCACAGTTGTGTAAAAGATCTGTTCATTAATCAACTTGGACATATACAGTATGCATTGTAGAGGATAGCAGAGTGCATTTTGCAAGGCAAATACACACAGCCTCTGTAGCAGCAGTGCTGTTCCTGGAGGACATGCAAACATTTCCCCAGTCAGCAAATGGGAACCGTCTGTTTCCAGACAACAAGAGCTTCTTCCTGAAAGAATCACAGCTTGCAAACCTAACAGCAGTTTGCTTTTGTTTCTCTGGGATGAGGCAGCACCTGCTTCATTCAGGAAACAAATGTCACGACACGTTTAATTCAAATGCAAATGTCCAACCGTGCACGTGAATAATCATTCTGGGATAAATAAGAAGTGAGAGGACATTTTGAAGGGGCAGGTTTATTCACAAAATGCTGACCAGTATAACGTTTATGGTTCGACCTCATTTACTCAGTTATATAAAAGAACGGTGCAAGTCCTTCGTCAATTAATATATTCATTCTGGCTTTGGAGGTCAGACTGGATCAGAAACAAAATATCAAGCTTTAAAATCTGCAACCACGTTATATTTGTTTTAAAAAAAAGTACGTTTTCGATAAGTCGAGACTTTGTGTGTAATACGAATTAAAAAAACAAAATGCAATGGTTTGCAGATCTTATAAATCCATATTATATTCATGATGGAACATAGAAAAGTGTTTACATTCGCCGTGGGCGGGGCTGGCAGTGCGCTCCCTCTGGGGCTGCTTGGGCTCGGGTGTCCTGTCCTGTCCTGTCGGCAGGGCGCGGGGTGTGCCGGATCTTGGACGTCTGCTGCTCTCCACCCCAGAATGAATGGGTCTACCTCCTGGGTTTGGATGTGGGCTGCCCCATGTAGGGAGCAGGTACATGTCTTGGACCTAGGGGGTATAGAGTGTGCATCGGGATTATGAATGGAGCGTGTCGTTATTGTTTGTCTTTCTGTGACTGAGGGTGAGGATGAGGGTGGGTCTGAATGAGTGTGTCTGTGTATGAATGTTTAAGTGTCAGGCTGGGACTTGGACTGCCCCCTCTCTGATACTTCTGAGGCTACCCAGTGTCGCGCTCCTGCCACGTGGCCCCCTGGTGGGTGTTCCTCTGCCTACGGGCGTGCTTGGGGCCCTCACTATCTGGGGCTGGGCGCTTGGGCGTTTGTCAGCTCGGCCTGGTGGCTGCCTGGTGGGGCTCGGGTCCTCTGGTCCTGTCAGGTCTGGACCTGAGGGATGGGCGTCCCCGGTGCCCGAGCCTCGGTGACCGGCCCTGGGGCTACGTCGGTGCAGCGGGCTCCGGCGGGGGCCTGTGTATTGTCGCTGTTGACCCCGGGGGGTCATTGTGTGTGGTCCCTGGTGGGGTTCGTCCGGTTCTTCCACTTGGTCGGATCTGGGGAGTGGACGAGTGGCTCGTCCTGTTCGGGTGGTCCTGGGGACTCTGGGCTCGGGGTCCTTCCTGGGGTCTTGGGCTTTGATCGCCCCTTCGTCTGTCTCGGGCTTTGGGGGGACGGGTCTCTGATGCTTCACAGTCGCTACTAAATGTTCTATTGGAGGAACCTCATTCACTTATGCATGCTCACAACCACACACAAATGGATGCAGGGATGTATAGTAGATGTATGTAGATGGGTATATAAATGAATATAAATATATATGTATGTATATTGTATATATATTTGTAGGTATGGGTATGTGTATTTATAGAAATATTTGCAAGGTCATGAATATTATCAGTCTTTATGCTTGTATGTTTCGTTGTTGTGTTCTGTCATGTGCTTTGCAGGATTGTGGACGGAGGTTTGGTGTGTTTGCCTTGTGCTCTTTCTGTGGACAATTGTTGTTTTGTTGTTTTGTTTTGTTTTGTTGTCTCACTTTCTCTTTTCTTTCTTTCTCTATTAAAAAAAAAAAATAAAAAAATAAAAAAAAAAAAAAAAAAATATTGGAGTGAGAGGATGGCTATAAGGTGTGAAGGGAGGCCATCTATAAATGGAAAAAAAAAAAAAAAGTGTTTACATAAAAAATAATGGCTGTCCAACAGTCCTCTGTCTTCTTTGCTGGATTTTTTTATGTTTTGATGCAATAACTGTTTTAAATTGGTGAGGTCTGGACTGTAGGCAGGCCAGTTCAGCAGCTGGACCTTGATTATGAAGCCATACAGTTGTAATGGATGCAGTACTGTACTGTATGTGGTTTAGCACTGTCTTGCTGAAAAAGACACATGGATGGAAACATGGATTGTTTTAAAACATGTACTCTTTTGTATTAATGGAGCCTTTCTAGATGTGCAAGCTACCCATGCCAGAGGCAGTAATGTACCCCCGTACCATCAGGGAGGCAGGTTTTTGAACTGTGTGCTGCTAGCAGACTGAATGGTCCCTCTCCTCTTTAATATGGAGGATGTTGCATCCAGGTTTTAAGAATTTCAAATTGATTCATCTGATCACAGAACAGTTTCCCACATTGTCTGTTAATAATGAATTTTGTTTATAACACACTTTTCATTAACAAAAATCTCAAACTGCTACAAAGTGCAACAAAATCAAAAATAAAACAAGTGATAATACAAGTAAAATCAATAATAATAACAACTAAGAACAAAGATAAAATCATGAGGAGGCAGAGTAAGCTTGTTTAAAAAGAAAGGTCTTCAAGCTGGTTTGAAAGTCAACCAGTGACTGTGGAGCTCTCAGGTAGTCAGGGAGGGAGTTCCATAGGCGGGGGGCAGCCACACAGAATGCCCGGTCTCCCATGGTCCTTAATTTGGTTCGTGGAATGTGAAGGAGATTACTGTTCTGTGATCGTAGAGACCGGGTGGATGAATATGGTGCAAGAATGTCCTTTAGATAGTCAGGTGAAGTTCCGTGTAAGCATTGATGTGTAATGAGAGCAGTTTTGTACTGAATTCTGTAGGTGACAGGAAGCCAATGGAGGTCATGGAGAATGGGTGTAATATGTTCAAATTTACGAGCGCTCAATAAAATCCTTGCTGCACTGTTTTGAATATATTGAAGCTTCTGAAAGTATTTGCCAGGGATTCCAATAAACAGGGAGTTGCAGTAGTCGAGCCTGGAGGAGACAAAATGGACGAGTTTCTCAGCATCAGGAAAAGTCAGAGATGGGCAAAGTTTGGAGATGTTTCGAAGATGGAAGAAGCAGGTTTTAAACAGAAGCTTAATGTGATTTTCAAATGTAAGATGAGAGTCCATTTTTATTCCAAGATTTGTAACAGAGGTGGAGAGGGGGATGTCTTGTCCCGAAAAGGAAATTGTTGTTATAATAATAATAATAATAATAATAATCATCATTTTATTTAAAAGCGCCTTTCATGACACCCAAGGACACTTAACAAACCAACACAGTGAATACAGAGCAAACATTATCAGCGACAAATTGAAATATAAAATACATAAAGGATATAAAATGGATAAAAATACATTTAGTAAAGTTAATGATAAGCTAGTCTAAAGAGATGTGTTTTCAGGGCTGTCTTGAACAGAGAAAGGGAGGTGGTGTTTCGAAGGTCTGGCGGTAGAGCGTTCCAGAGGTGAGGGGCAGAGCAGGTGAAGGCCCTGCTCCCCATGGTGGAGAGGCGGGCAGAGGGTACATGGAGATGTAGTGAAGAGGAGGATCTGAGAGAGCGTGATGGGATGGAGATTTGTAGGAGGTCAGATAGATAAGGAGGGGCAAGGTTGTGGATAGATTTGAACGTGAGAAGTAGAATTTTGAAGATGATGCGTGATTTAACCGGGAGCCAGTGGAGCTGCTGCAGGACAGGAGTGATGTGATCATAGTAGGAGGTTTGAGTGATGACACGGGCAGCTGAGTTCTGGACCATCTGTAACTTGTGGAGAGATTTGTTGGGGAGGCCGTAGAGAAGGGAGTTGCAGTAATCGATACGGGAAGTCACAAGACTGTGCACCAGGATGGCTGTGGAGCGGGGTGTGAGAGAAGGACGGAGACGGTTAATATTACGGAGGTGGAAATAGGCAGACCGAGTAATATTGTTGATGTGTGAAGTGAAGGAAAGAGTGGTGTCGAGGATGACACCGAGGCTCTTGACCTGAGGGGAGGGGGATAGCAGAGAGTTGTTAAGGGGGACGAGAAGATGTTCTGATTTTGAAATAGAGTTTTTGGTACAGACGAGAATGACTTCTGTTTTGTTGCTGTTTAGTTGAAGGAAATTGTTAGAAAACCAGTGATTTAGCTCGTTGAGACAGTTGTTATAGTAGATGTTTGTACCTGGTGAGGGGTGCCAATCAGTATGGCCTCAGTCTTGGAGCAGTTTAATTGAAGAAAGTTCTGATTCATCCATGCCCTTATTTCCTCCAGGCAGATAGAGAGGGCAGTGAGTGAAGATGGAGATGGGGATGATGAGGATGCTCCAGTCCTGATGTAAAGCTGTGTATCGTCGGCACAACAGTGAAAAGAAATGTTGAACTGATTAATAATTTGACCTAAAGGCAGCATGTAAAGGGAAAACAGCAGGGGCCCCAGAACGGACCCCTGAGGGACACCACAGGAGACACAGTCTGGGAAGTGGCATTGCCAAGACTAACACATTCCAGCCTATTGAAGAGGAAAGATTTGAACCAGTCCAGGACAGTGTCAGATTAATAATTTGACCTAAAGGCAGCATGTAAAGGGAAAACAGCAGGGCCCCCAGAACTGACCCCTGAGGGACACCACAGGAGACACAGACTGTCTGGGACGTGGCGTTGCCAAGACTAACACATTCCAGCCTATCGGAGAGGAAAGATTTGAACCAGTCCAGGACAGTGTCACAGAGACCGACCTCCACATGAAGACGATGAAGGAGGATACTATGGTCCACAGTGTCGAAGGCTGCAGTGAGGTCAAATAGGACAAGGATGGAGGGAGAGCCAGTGTCAGCAACCATGAGGACATCATTGGTAACTCTCAGCAATGCAGTCTCAGTACTGTGAGCTGCACGGAATCCAGACTGGAACTTCTCATACAGGGAGTGTTGCTGTAGGTGGTCCTGCAGCTGAGCAGCAACTGCTTTCTCCAGCACTTTGGACAGAAATGGGAGGTGTGAAATTGGGCGGTAATTAGAAAAAATGTCGGGATCCAAATTAGATTTTTTTCAGAAGCCTAATGATGGCAGTTTTTAGAGGCAGTGGAACATGATCAGATTGTAGAGACTTATTTATTATTTGAGTGATTAATGAGCTTATTGCAGAGTGATTGGATTTTATGAGAGACGAGGGGAGTTACATGAGTTTTGGCCTGGAGAAAGCCGTGGTATTTCTGGACGGTGTTCAAATATGGCTTCTTGTTTGCATGATAGAGCTTTAACCAGCATTTGAGGTTGCCACAACAGACTGAGAGACGTGTCAGACTTTCAGTCTTCTTCTTTGCACACAAAAATGTATCCAGTTCCTGAAACCTTTTGAAGATTTTATAGCTGCAGACGATGGGATATTTAGTCTTCTAAAATTTCAGTTCAGGAACATTATTTTGAAAGTGTTTCCCTATTTTTAATGCATTTTTGAAGACTGGTGAACCTCTGCCAATATTTACTTCTGAGACATTCAGCCTTTATAAAAATGCATTTTTTACCAACTCCTCTTGCTGACTTGTTGAGTCTAACTGTTTCTTATCACAGCCTTTCAATGCCCCTGTCCTGTTATTATCTTAAAACAAAGTACAATTTCTTGGTTTAAACATTTAGTGATTTTTACTATGTTTCACTATGAATAAAATACGTGTTTGAGATATTTGCAAATCATTTCAATCTGTTTTTATTTACGTTTTACAGCTTTTTCCACTGCTGCGGTTGTAAAAGTTAAAATTCTTTTAAACTTTTTTATTATTATTTTTAACTGCATTTGCTTTATTCTGTCTCTGAAGAGAAATGATCTTGACTACGTGTCCTCCCGCAGGCGAGCACATCTCCGCCTGTGTTTGGAGAGGTTGAAGTCACTCATCCCTCTGGGACCAAACTGCAGTCGGCACACCACACTAGGACTGCTCAACAAGGCCAAATCACACATCAAGGTGCTGTAAGCTGTTGGGTGCTCCATCTTCCTCATGACTAGCAATGAACTAATGATACGTTAAGATAAGATTGGAAAACTTGCTGTAACATGCAATGCCATTATGCTAAAACAACCTTTTAATGTCAGACATTTTGATGTTGTGGTAGGAAAAACAGACATGTACAGTACAAGTTTCTTGCATTTTGTCCAAAATCATCAACTAAATCAGACGTGGGCAACATACGGCCCGAGGGCCAAAAGTGGCCCCTGAACAATCTCTATCCGGCCTCCAATATTCTTAATAGAAAAGAAAACAATTTAAAAAAAGTTAATGAATCAGTGAAGTTCAAGGAAATCTAAATTAAGTTTCTTGGACAAATACATCAAAAACCTTTGGGTTGAAAGAAGCTAAAACCATCTTTTTATTCAACTTATTTTTTATGTTTAAATTTAAATTTTTATTTTTCGCATTTAAGCCAACAAATATATTTTCACAAGATAAAGTTTACAAAGTCTTACATCCTACAGATTATTGGGGAGGCACATTTTATCAAGGATTCAAGGTTCTTTATTTGTCATTCGCACCCCATGTGGTACATGTGGTGGAACGAAATGATGTACACAGGGTCCCAGTTACATCCAACAATAAAATGTACATGAAAAACAGAAATAAGATCTAAGGTATGAACTAAGAAAAACATCAACTAAATATACACTAAGCACTAGTAGCATAAAAACATTATGTCGAACAGCAGCACGAACATGAGTCTGTGTGAGCAGATGAGTATGAATGAACACAGCAACATGAAACAGATCAGCAGCAACATGAAACAGATCAGCAGCAACATGAAACAGATCAGCAGCAACATGAAACAGATCAGCAGCAACATGAAACAGATCAGCAGCAACATGAAACAGATCAGCAGCAACATGAAACAGATCAGCAGCAACATGAAACAGATCAGCAGCAACATGAAACAGATCAGCAGCAACATGAAACAGATCAGCAGCAACATGAAACAGATCAGCAGCAACATGAAACAGATCAGCAGCAACATGAAACAGATCAGCAGCAACATGAAACAGATCAGCAGCAACATGAAACAGATCAGCAGCAACATGAAACAGATCAGCAGCAACATGAAACAGATCAGCAGCAACATGAAACAGATCAGCAGCAACATGAAACAGATCAGCAGCAACATGAAACAGATCAGCAGCAACATGAAACAGATCAGCAGCAACATGAAACAGATCAGCAGCAACATGAAACAGATCAGCAGCAACATGAAACAGATCAGCAGCAACATGAAACAGATCAGCAGCAACATGAAACAGATCAGCAGCAACATGAAACAGATCAGCAGCAACATGAAACAGATCAGCAGCAACATGAAACAGATCAGCAGCAACATGAAACAGATCAGCAGCAACATGAAACAGATCAGCAGCAACATGAAACAGATCAGCAGCAACATGAAACAGATCAGCAGCAACATGAAACAGATCAGCAGCAACATGAAACAGATCAGCAGCAACATGAAACAGATCAGCAGCAACATGAAACAGATCAGCAGCAACATGAAACAGATCAGCAGCAACATGAAACAGATCAGCAGCAACATGAAACAGATCAGCAGCAACATGAAACAGATCAGCAGCAACATGAAACAGATCAGCAGCAACATGAAACAGATCAGCAGCAACATGAAACAGATCAGCAGCAACATGAAACAGATCAGCAGCAACATGAAACAGATCAGCAGCAACATGAAACAGATCAGCAGCAACATGAAACAGATCAGCAGCAACATGAAACAGATCAGCAGCAACATGAAACAGATCAGCAGCAACATGAAACAGATCAGCAGCAACATGAAACAGATCAGCAGCAACATGAAACAGATCAGCAGCAACATGAAACAGATCAGCAGCAACATGAAACAGATCAGCAGCAACATGAAACAGATCAGCAGCAACATGAAACAGATCAGCAGCAACATGAAACAGATCAGCAGCAACATGAAACAGATCAGCAGCAACATGAAACAGATCAGCAGCAACATGAAACAGATCAGCAGCAACATGAAACAGATCAGCAGCAACATGAAACAGATCAGCAGCAACATGAAACAGATCAGCAGCAACATGAAACAGATCAGCAGCAACATGAAACAGATCAGCAGCAACATGAAACAGATCAGCAGCAACATGAAACAGATCAGCAGCAACATGAAACAGATCAGCAGCAACATGAAACAGATCAGCAGCAACATGAAACAGATCAGCAGCAACATGAAACAGATCAGCAGCAACATGAAACAGATCAGCAGCAACATGAAACAGATCAGCAGCAACATGAAACAGATCAGCAGCAACATGAAACAGATCAGCAGCAACATGAAACAGATCAGCAGCAACATGAAACAGATCAGCAGCAACATGAAACAGATCAGCAGCAACATGAAACAGATCAGCAGCAACATGAAACAGATCAGCAGCAACATGAAACAGATCAGCAGCAACATGAAACAGATCAGCAGCAACATGATGTGATTTTTCACAGTGATTATTCTGGTTAGATATTCATGAGTCTAACAGCTTCAGGGTAGAACTTAGCTGTTCCTCAGTCTAGTGGTTCTACACTTAATGCTCCTCAACCTCCTTCCTGAGGGGAGTGGGGCAAAAAGTGTGTGTGCTGCGTGAGTGGGGTCCTTCATGATGCAGGTGGCTCTCTTCCTGCATCTAGAGGTGTAAATGTCTGTGATGGTGGGGAGGCTGACTCCAACATACTTCTGTGCAGCCTTCACCACTCTCTCAAGCATGCTACAACAAGAAAAAACCTGACAAAAGGTCTCCTCGTATATCTGTATTAAATACATTTTATTTTCTAATTCTCTATGGGGCCCTTTGATTGCTTTCAATATCTTGATTTGGCCCTCTGGAAATAAATGTTGCCCACTCTTGATCTAAATGAATGAAACATTTGTTTGTTTTACAAATTATAAGTGAATAAGGCTGTTCATGGTATAGTCATAAATAAGTCTGTTGGCTCCCTTGAGTAAGAATAATCATGTCTGTAACCCTACAGGAAAAGACGAGATGTAGGTTTGCAGGAACTTTTTTTTAATTTTTATGACAAATGCAGCCCCTTTTCATTTTTGCCTTTGCACAGCAGAAAGAGCTTTTATAGGGCCTTTTTAACTCCTATACTTTCAGAGGAGGAACTTTATCAGCAGGAGGGAAAACATCTGTGATGCAGCTGTTCAGTACTGTAATTGTTGGAAACTGCATGCTCAGTACACCTTTTTTTCTTTCTTGTCTACCACCATCCAACTGATTGTCACTTTAGGTTTCTGTCTACAGTGCAAATGCAACCAGCCCATAATAATACATGTTTATAGGGAGTCTCTGTATAAACCCCAGAGAGCTATTGGCACCGTTTGATCCAAATAAGCGTACAGTATAAAGTCATTTTGACCACTGGACTTTGGTTTTCTGCACTTCCTCTGAGTTTATAGCTACAGGGCAGAATAGTCAAACGACACCTTTATGTGTAGGAGTTGGTCTGAGAAGCTACACAGATAGTGAAACCAGGAAGTGCACTTTAGTTGTTTTACCTCTAAATCCAATTGTATTACTCATTTCCATTAAGATGTTTTTTTGTGTGTGTGAATGTTTATGAAGCATTCACACTATTGAGATCGTTTTCTTCCGTATGTTTTTCTGCATCTTTCTCGTTCCACAATTTTTGTGCTATTTCAACAAATCGTATCAAAACGTTCAGCTCATTCAAGTGAAGGGTGTTATGACTTTAGGTATTGGTGCAACTTTAGCTTTTTGAAATATTTAGCCTTTTCTGCCCCTTTTTTCTTCATAGAAAATGAATTGAGCTCAATTTACATCCTTCAAATCTTTAGATCCACAACCTTTTACTGCTCCTTTCACATTTTGTTCTGGTTCAGCTTCTTTGTGCAAATTTACACCTTTTTTCAGCTAATTTCAGCTGGGGGTGGGGGTGTTCAGCTTTTTTGTGCTCCTTTCAGATTATTTCTGCTAATTATAACATGTTTGTGTTTCTTCTAACTTCATTAAGCTAAATTCAGTTTGTTATACTCTTTTCAGCTTATTTCTGCAAGTTTCAGCTTTTTCAGCTATATTATTTAGCCATTTTTATGTTAATTTTAGCCTTTTCAGCTAATCCCACATTATTTGCATTCATTTAAACTGTGTTCAGCCTAATTCAGCAAAAATGTGCTCTCTCCACATCCTTCTGGTAATTTAAGCTTCTTTCTGATAATTTTTTGCTACTTTTCAGCTGTTTTTGGCAAATAGCTTCTTTCTTTTTTTTTTTCCAGATAATTTCCATTTCGTTGTGCTTCTTTCTGCTTCTTTCAGTCTTGGGCAAACTGTGTTCTTTCTGCTTTCTTCTACTAATTTAAACTTGTTCTACCGTTACAACTTACTTTTAGCATTTTTTTTTTTTACTAATTTCCGTTGTTTACTAAATTCAAGTTTTTTGTGGTACTTTATGCTACTTTCAGCCTAATTAACTATTAGTTAACAAACATTAACATAATTAACTTATGCTAATTTCAGCTTGTTATGCTTCTTTCAGCTAGTTTATTTCAGCTACTGTTTAGCAGTTTTATGCTAATTTTAGCTTTTCCAGCTGCTTTCTCTCTTCTTTTTTTTCTTGGCTTATTTCAGCTCTTTCTGCTTCCTTCTGGTCGCTTAAGCCTTAAGCTACCTTTTACCTTTTCAGCTATTTTTTTTAAAGATTTTTTTGCTGATTTCATCTTCTTCTTTTTTTT
>JBBPBX010000010.1:161997-211873 GCA_038048925.1 Garcialebias charrua | reverse complement strand
TCTAATCATGCTCATTTCTGCTTATTTAAACCTAATTCAGCAAATATGCTCTTTCTGCTTTTTTCTGGTAATTTAGCATTGTTCTTCCATTTCAGCTACATTGCAGCTATTTTTCAACAAGTTGCAACAAGCATTCACACTGCATTTTTACAGGAAATGCTATTTCTCTATAAATAATTTTTGTAAAGCAAAGTGCTGTGAAACAATCAGAGACCAACATTTCATTGCTGTAATTTATTGCAAACAGCGGTGGAAATTGAAGCGATCAAATCTTACAAGTGTCGATGACGCATGACAGGTTTGGTACAGGTCAGATATAAAAGATAGATGCCACAAGTGTCACATCAAAAAAAAGTTTGTGGTATTGAAAGTGTCACCCACCTTCCATCGATGATCTGGGGTTCAAATGTTTCCTAGAACTTCTGTTAGCTTCAAGTTCCTTCACAATAAAACAAAGGGAGTCAAGTACCAAGAAGCTGTAGTTACTGGGAAAGGTACTTGTAGATAAAAGCTTTAAAACAAATTCAAGATGTACAGTTCCTTGATAGAATGTAGATCACCTGCCACCTTTCATGTTAGCTAGTTTTAATTTGGATAATTTTGAAAATAACATTGTCATCTATTAGTGCTTGGTGTGTTTTTAATAACTGAGTATCTCCCACTCCAGAGTTTAGCTCAGTATCTGCCAAATCCACTGAGTTACTATTTTATACGTGGGTTAAGACCAATTAGCTGTGGTGGCCATTTTGAAAAGGGTTGTATCCAAAGGTTAATCAGCTGTAGATGTACATCTATTGATTAATTTATGAAAATTTAATTAAAATTCAGTCTGTGGTTTATAAGATATTTAGCTTGTCATCTTATTATTGCAGGTTAAGATCTAATGCAATCAGTTAGTGCTCTTAATATAAGTTGGGGATCAGTCTCGGCTACTACCACGCCGATTTTTAGCTCAGTAGCTGTTAAATGAACTAAGAAGTAGACATGTTTGTGCTTTGCTGTGGTGGCCATCTTGAAATAGACTGAATCCCAAAAGTTGATGTGTTCTAGACGTCAACTCCGTGATTAATTTTGGAAAATGTTATTGAAATCCATGAGGGGATTCATGAGGTATGATGACTGATGGTACAAACGAGCACACAGACGCAGGCATCGGTTAATTTTTCATCGCTCAGCCTTTGCCTTTGGCTGCGGGCAATAACAAAGAACATTCCTGGGAACTGTTCAATTACTTTACAATAAAAACTAATGAATATATTGTTATCGCCTCAGTAGCCAGTACACTTATCATGTTTTTCCTGTATTTGCTGATAGAGAAACGGCTGGAAGTATTTAAAAAGAAAAAAGAAAGCTGTTGATGCATGACTCCATTTTAGTTGCTTTGCATTAGTAGTTGTTTAACGACATACTGAGTGTGCACGGTGACAAACGATGACATCGCTACAGTCCCTAAAATAATTCTCCTTGAGGCAATTTGGTCTTTACTGTCAGGACATTTTGTTTTATGCGTGTTGTTGCAGTTTTCGTTTCCTCCACAACCCGTCTCCCTGGGGCTGCTGCAGGCTGCCCTCTGCAGGAGTTTCCACATCAGTTAGTGTTTGCCTGACTGTATGCTGTGGTTTTTTAACAATGACCACTGTTCCTACAGGCTTTACACCCAGCCTCATTCTAAAAACTGCTGGTCTTAGTGTCTGTCGGATCAAAACAAACCAATATTCAACGTGCCGGCTCCCCAATAGCTGCAATTAAAGTCAGATCCCCATTTTACAGGAAACACAGTGGGGTAGTGGTAGCAGCTGAGGTGTGGGGGCTGCAGTATGAAAGCAATCCTGACAACAATCTGTGGGAGTTTATCACTGCGAGGGAGAAAAGGTGAAGCATCCCTGATGTCAGCTGTCGACTCTGGACTTGTGTGTTTGAAGTCCAGAAAGTTGGCCCTTGAATCACTGCTGTATTTTTAGAACCAGAGGTTGTTCCGTTCAAGGGTGCAGCTGCTGTAAGCCTATAGATTCAGAAAATAAGAAGGCAGCTAAACAAGCAAAAACCACCCGGTTTGTTTAGTGAAATGTAACAATAAAAGTTGTTCTCGCTTGCAATGAGCCGACAATGTTCGGAGCTTTTAAAATAAAATTATTTGACCCCATTTACATAAAAGCCTCCCTGAATATTACTCACAAACAAACGGCAGCATTTAGTTCAGTCTCAGCCTCGAGAATTCATTAACACCCACTGTGGTGGGATTCAATGCTGTATACATAGTATTACCAGTCGTATAATTATGCCTCTTCTTGGATGAAATATTTACTGTATTGTTTTATCAGGGGACTTTAGTTGAATTAAACCAGTACACAGCCTCGGCCATGTTGGGACACTTTAATCATCATAACGTTTCTAAATGCATGTCACATGTGCAACTTGGAATTGGTCTTAAATATTGTTCACTGTAGAAAAACAAGGCAATGTTTTTTGTCTAGCGATGCACGATATTATCGGCATGGTATTGGTATCAGATTATATTAGTGTTAATTAAATTAAATTGGCATCTGGTAGCAGGCCAACTTGACAAAGACCATGCAGAATAATATAGTATTTTAATTCCACAGCATAGAAAGCTATGTAGTTTCTGTAAGTAGGTCTAGGGGGGGGAAAAAAAATTGGTATTGGTATCAGTTATCGGCCAAATAAGTTTTAATATATTGTCATATCGGATATCGGCCAAAAAATCCAATATTGCATTGTGCATCCCGGTTTTTGTCAACATGTGTGGATTCATGATTCTGTCTCTTATCAAAACTTCTCATGAACCACTTTACTGGAGCTCTCACAAAGTAGTCACTGAATGGACGTCTACAACTCTGTAACCTTTACGGTCAATCCACTTCAAGATGGATTCCACAACTACGGTAATTGACATTAGCCAACAGAATTTTTTTTTAGCTCTAACACAGTCAGTTTTACAAATGGTGAGATATTTTGGTGTGGCAGTAGCGGAGAGTCGTCGTCGACACATTCTCCGAGCATGACGTCTCACAATATTGCACAAGGTTGTGCTTAGTGTCTTTTACGAGGTTTAACCAAAACAGCTATTTTTGCAGTGACGTAATAGTTGAACGTATCAGATTAGATACAAAGTCTGACACATCAGAACACGATTGGCCTGCCAGGGTTTCCACAGGATATTGCTGTCATTAAGATAAGACCACCTCCAGGTTTGCTTTACTTTTAGTCATATTTTGCATGTACTATTCCCACATAGGCAGCATCTATTTCCGTACATCCCAACCAGCACCTTGTTCAATAATTTATTGGGTTGTGGTGATGCTGTGTCTCTTGGTGGGTTGCGTCTCTATGCAAACATCCGTGCATATGTGAGAAGTTCACCGTCCTCTCATGCATCTAAGTGCCTCAGAATGATCTGCAGAACGATGTGAACACGCCATGGCAACAAATCAAATTTAATAATAATAATAATAATGAATTCAATTTATAATGCACTTTTCATTAATAAAAATCTCAAAGTGCTACAAAGTGTAACAAAGCAAAGATCAAAATAAAACAAGTGATAAAATCAAATAAAATCAATAATAATATCGACTAAGATCAAAAGATAAAATCATGTGGATGCAGATTAGGCTTGCTTAAAAAATAAATAAAATAAAACAAGTGATAAAATCAAGTAAAATCAATAATGATATCAGGTAAGATCAAAGATAAAATCATGTGGAGGCAGAATAGGCTTGCTTAAAAAGAAAAGTCTTTATGCTGCTTTTAAAGTCAACCAGTGACTGTGGAGCTCTCAGGTCGTCAGGGAGGGAGTTCCACAGGCGGGGGGCAGCCACACAGAATGCTCGGTCTCCCATGGTCCTCAATTTGGTCCGAGGAATATGAAGGAAATTACTGTTCTGTGATCGTAGAGACCGGGTGGATGAATATGGTGCAAGAATGTCCTTTAGATAGTCAGGTGAAGTGCCGTGCAAGCATTGATGGGTAATGAGAGCAGTTTTGTACTGAATTCTGTAGGTGACAGGAAGCCAATGGAGGTTATGGAGAATGGGTGTAATATGTTCAAATTTACGAACTCTCAACAGAATCCTTGCTGCACTGTTTTGAATGTACAGTATTGAAGTTTCTGAAGGTTTTTGCCAGGGATACCAATAGACAGGGAGTTGCAATAGTCGAGCCTGGAGGAGACAAAGGCATGGACGAGTTTCTCAGCATTTGCATTTGCACGCAGTTGTACGGTTTTTTTCCCTTATGGATTAATTGTTGTAATTGATTAATTATTATTAGTTGTACAGTATACTGTAATACATTAATTGTTCCACACTTGGTCTATTGTATTGAGATATGGGGGAAAGCATGTAAGACAACTACAAATCCTGTTTTTGTTTTGCAGAAAAGAGCAATAAGAGTTATCACTCAAAAACATAGCCATCATCCATCTAATGTATTATTTTGTCAACTGAAATTATTGAAAACATAGCCATCATACATCTAATGTATTATTTTGTCAACTGAAATTATTGAAATTTCACAACTTGATTGATTATAAAATTGTATTAGTTATGTGTAGGGCTCACCAAAATGCATTACCTTTGAACATCCAGATAATTTTTACAAAGAGAGAAAGCTGCTATAATCTTAAGGGGACGGAGATGTTCATAACAACTAAATTTAGAACCAGTTTGAAAGAACGATGTACCTCAATACAAGGAGTGAGATTGTGGAATACGTAATCTGGAAAAAGATATTAAAAGTGCCAAGTCAATGTACATGTTTAAGAAATTGATAAAGTTTGGATTGCTAAAAAAATATGAAACTGTATAATGTGTTCTCATATGAATTGTTGTTCTAGAAGGATTTCGTTTTTTTGTTTTATTGTATTACTAACTGAAGAACGTTATTGTTTGAATTTTACTTATGAGGAAAAAGGGGCAGATATTATAAGAATTATTGTCTTCTCTCTGCTACCTTTCATTTCATTGTATTGGTTTTCTTTTCTTTTTGTTGTTGTAAATATAATTGTTGTAAATATGTAATTAATTTGTTTTTAGGTTATGAAATGAATAAAGAATTATTATATTGTAATTTGTGAGGTTTCATCCAAATGTGTGCTTTTATGTTGCAGAGACTTGAAGAGACGGACCGAAGGAGCCAGCATGCACTGGAGACTCTAGAGAGGGAGCAGAGGCACCTACAGAGGCAGCTAGCTCTGCTGCAGACTCATGGAGAGTGGGAGAGGGTCCGCACAGACAGCCTGGGCTCCCGCATGGATTCTGATCCATCAGAGTCGGACAGAGGTCCGATTCCCTCTTTTGGTCTTCAGTGTGGTACATTCTTTCAAAAGTTAGGTCTGTATTCATTGGTGTGTCTTTGTGTTTGAGCAGAGGACATCGAAGTTGATGTGGAAAGCACGGAGTTCTCCCATGGAGAAATGGACAGTGTCAGCACCAGTGGTGCCAGCGACCTAGACGACCAGAGCAGCCGACAGAGCTCGGCCAGCGACGAGGGCTACTCCACTTGCAGTCTAAAACTGGCCTTTTCCGCTTGAAGCACCAGCCAACATCTCCGCCTGAGCTGCAATCGTTTAAGGCTTTCACCTTTTAAAAGTACCGGCTTCTTTCGCCCAAACGGTATAGTCGTCCAAAAGAACCAGCCTCCTTCACGAAACGTCTCCGTCCAGGACCCGGCCGTGCGTTCACTTCAGTCCAAGTCAAACTGGTCTCTTGCCAAAACCCATCATCACTATGACTATAGGCTTTTCTTTAGCATTTACAAGGTTGGCTAACCCGTCCCTTTATCGGTTATCGACTCAAAACAACCACGTTTGATCCTATAGAGGACCCATTATTGCACCGGTGTTAAACACTAAAGGAGGACCCTCTATATTAATCAAGTTGATCCTCAGAAACCAGCAAAATACACTCGCACACACGACACCAGCTAAAAGCTCACCATTGGGAACATTAGCGCCATATGCCTTGTAAAGAAGAAGAAAAAAAGAAAAGCCCATTTTTTACTGGAAAATGTATCCAGAAAGCACTTCTTGTCAAAGTACAAGCCAGCAAGGGCTAGAATATCTGCATTCCAAAAATACGCTACACTTTTCTTTAACTTCTGCTTTAGGACCCGCAACCATCACTGATTTGTGTGGCGTCCCAGTTCTTCACTGAAAAAGTTTAACCAGAACAGGTGGTATGTAGTCCACCTTTATGAAACTAATATATTTTGCATTGTTTTATTTATTTTTTTATATATTTAATGGTTCTCAAGTTGCATCTTGGTCATGCTTGAATGAAAATAACTTTTTTTTTCTCTCCCTTAATTGTGTTTAAATGTTTACCAAACTTACTTGATATAAAATCTCCACTAAAGCATAATGTTGTGCTATGAGTTTAATAGTACTCATTGTTTGGTTGGATGCTTTCACACTGTGCAGTCAATGAGTTTAGTCGGTAATAAGCTATTTAGCACTAGTCCAAGCACAAAGCTCAAGCAATAATGTCTAGTTTAATCATGTGTTGACTGGATTTTAGTATGTCTCTGTCCGTCCTGCTCCAAATAAAATGATTTACTCTTGCTTCAATAGTAGTATTGGCTACCAATAATCAGCAGTGATTGTAATCGGTTTAAAACGCTATGGTGCATGTGTCTTGAATGTAGCCTTTTTAATCGTATTGTGCTTTGGATTGATGAGTCCATAATGATGTCTGTAGCATGAAGTGTATTCTACAAAAAACTGGTTTGGATTTATACTTCAATATTTATTCTTTTTGTACTGTAACAGGAAAAAGTGACAAATTGGAAACCAGATATCTTATTTGAAACTAAGCTGCACTGCTTGAATAAATGAAACCAAATAAGACATTTCAAACCATTTATCTGCATTCGTCCATAAAAAGTCCTAGGTGAAACCACCAAATTGTCTTAACATGGGGATTGACTCTTGCACAAAGTTCATTATTTGAGATCACGTCTGCCACTGCATTTGATTTTTTTTTAAAGCACTCTTTAAAAATGTTAAGGCATAACCCAGAATGCTTTTTGTTTGTGTGTGTGTGGGCTTTTTTATCAGCCATACAAGATGACTTTTGTGCAGAATGTGCTGCTAGTCCCCTGCTAACTTTGTTACAACCCATTAACCATTCCTGGAATCTCAATAAACCTCTAAACACAAACTTGTTTTTTGTTAAGCGTGCATAATGCAGATGTTTTGTTAGACAGTGGCTTGAACTGGACACGTGTATAAATTTGCCTAGTCATAAACTGGACTCATCTACCATTAAAATACAAAAAAACTTTTTAAACAGCAAACACAAAATGTTTATTTCACTCATTTAAAAATATACAGAAATTGAGAAGTAAATTAAGCCATTTCAAATTCACAACATTATAATATTCAGAGTGGTGAGAGAAAAATCCAGCCTCAAATGTGTTTTATTCACACACATCTTTGTAGGCATTTCGCTTCACAATAATGGAAACAAAACACTTTTCTACACCACCATCCTGGGTTCTTATATAAGATACTTTTTGTTTCAAAGGTGGAAAACGTCCTCATGGATTTTTTGTTGTTGTTCTAATCGCATAATATACAAAAAAATTAGAATGTTTTAAAACACTGGTGTAAAACAAATCCTTTTCAAGTTTACTTGAATACGGTAACTTAGATTGTGTATAAACACCGTGGAAAGCACTGACACAGCTAGTATACAATGGATTACTATGTACAAAGTATATCAGGTCATTGTGGCATTAGATGTCTGACGTTGTATTTGGACGTGTCGTTGTAATGGGTCATAGGTTTGTCTGCAATCCCACAAGTTCCAACTCCCACCTTCCCATCTACACTTTCTGGGGATGCAAATATGCTCCTCTTCACCTGCATAAAACAAACAACTTTTGTAAGTGCACAGAAGTAAAAAGAATGATGTTAAAATCTTAAATCCTAGAAAAAGGCAAATTACCTGTCCTTTCTTGTTCTTTGAGTAGGCTTTGTTGTTGAACTGTTGCCACTTTGACTTTTGATCTTCCCTCTCCTGCTCCAGCTCCTTAATCCTCTGGACTTTTTTCTGAGCTTTCTTCTTCTTGTATTCTCGCTGATCTGCTATCTGCTCCTTCCTGGAAAGTCACACAAAAAGAAAAGTATACCTTTCAAAACAGAAATCACAATATACTTTTTTTTTTCATGAAATAAACTACGGTAGATATGGTATCAGCAGCTAAAGTACCATACCATTTTATTTATAGAGCACTTAAAACAGCAACAAGGCTAACCAAAGTGCTGTACAAACAAACAGGCAACACACACAATGAAGTATAATTTTTATAAGCGAAAACATGCTGAAGCCCTTTTTAAAACATCAACTATTAAACTCGCTTTTAACAACAGATTGACAATTTAAGGGAAAAAAGTTTTGACTGACAAAACGTTTTCCTCAAAGGTAAATCACTTGAGTGTGTTTGGCTTGGCATTCACAAAGTAACCTTCAGATGTTTTGTTTTTAATCTGCAGTGCACAAAAAGATTCAAGTCAGACATTCTACTGGTAATTGTCTCTTCAAACTGTTTTGCCCTTAGAGACTGTTTTTGTTGCCAGCTTGTTCTGGAGTCGGGGCATGGGGGCAGCAGCTTGAGCTGCAAGGCCCAGACATCTTTTTCCATAGCGACCTCTTCCAGCTCTTTCTGGACGACTCCGGGGCGTTACCAGGCCAGCCGAGAGACATCAGCTGCTTTGCAAATTGATGGGGGCGACTCGAGTCAGATCTTGTGTTTTCAGTTCTTCTCAAGTGTAAGTGAACTGCCACTGTGACTCGTTTCCCCTCGCTCTGTGGGCGGGATCGTCAATGCAAAGTGGGCAGTTTTCTTAAACGTCACTGCACCTCAAACAGGAATGCCACTGTCAAGGAAATAACAGAATGGGCTCAGGAATACTTCCAGAAAGCATTGTCAGTGAACACAATCCACCGTGCCATCTGCCGTTGCCAGCTGAAACTCTACAGTGCAAAGAGGAAGCCATTTCTAAGCAAGCTCCACAAGCTCAGACGTTTGCACTGGGCCAGGGGTCATTTAAAATGGAGTGTGGCAAAATGGAAGACTGTTCTGTGGTCAGATGAGTCACGATTTGAAGTTCTTTATGGAACACTGGGACGCCATGTCATCCAGACCAGAGAGGACAAGGATAGCCCAAGTTGTTATCAACGCTCCGTTCAGAAGCCTGCATCACTGATGGTATGGGGTTGCATGAGCGCTTGTGGCATGGGCAGCTTGCATGTCTGGAAAGGCACCATTAATGCAGAGAACTATGTTCAGGTTCTAGAACAACATATGCTCCCATCTAGACGTCATCTCTTTCAGGGAAGACCCTGCATTTTTCAACAAGATAATGCCAGACCACATTCTGCAGCAATCACAACATCATGGCTACGTAGGAGAAGGATCCGGGTACTGAAATGTCCAGCCTGCAGTCCAGATCTTTCACCTATAGAGAACATTTGGTGCATCATAAAGAGGAAGGTGCGACAAAGAAGGCCCAAGACGATTGAACAGTTAGAGGCCTGTATTAGACATGAATGGGAGAGCATTCCTATTTCTAAACTTGAGAAACTGGTCTCCTCTGTCCCCAGACGTCTGTTGAGTGTTGTAAGAAGAAGGGGGGATGCCACACAGTGGTAAAAATGGACTTGTCCCAACTTTTTTGGGATTTGTTGATGCCATGAAATTTTGAAACAACATATTTTTCTCTTAAAATGATACATTCTCTCAGTTTAAACTTTTGATCTGTGATTTGTGTTCTATTCTGAATAAAATATTAGATGTTGGCACCTCCACATCATGGCATTCAGTTTTTATTCACAACTTGTTTAGTGTCCCAACTTTTTTGGAATCCGGTTTGTATTTCATTTTAACAAGCAAACATAAACAGCTGCATTATAAAAGTTTATTTTTTTTGTTCCAATGCAACTAGACTACAATGTGAAAAACGTTAAATGTACCCTTTTCCTTTAGCCACACATCTACACATAAATAAAACATGTTTATAAAAAAAAAATGGTCACAATAAATGGATATTCTCAATTTAGTTTCTAGTCTGGTCACTATAAACATAGTTGATAGTGGGATTTCATTTTGTTTAGTAATGTACAGCCCCCTGTACCACCACAAGCTAAATCAAACATGAACATTGCTTTATCTTTCAATAACTCAAGAATTATAGTAACATTTATGATATTTTGATATTGAATGTTTGTTCATACCTTGATTTTGACTTCATGCCATCATCTTCAGAACGTTTCCCTTCCTCTACTGGTTTGAGGTTCTGCAGAGGAATCACTTCAGCATTCCCATACTCAGTGAAGGTGACGGCTGCGGTGCCATTCTCTCGGTCGATCTCCTCAATCTCTGCCTCATACACCCTGTCAAAAAATCACGTCTGTAAGCAGGTGAGTATGAGCCAAATACTCAGGTTCTACTTATCTAGCAAAGCTTAATACTATAACAGAATTGTAAAAGAAAAACACAGTATGTTTTGGGAATAACTTAATTAATCTCTGCTTTTGAAAGAAAAGTAAGATGTGCTCTCAAAATCATGCTTCAAACTATAAATATTAAATATCTAGTGTCACTGCTAATTACTCAAAAACTATGTTTCCAGTAATGGTAGAGGCTGACAATATGTTTCATTAAATTTACATTAAATTACATATACTGTAGAGTACTGAGATAAGTACAAACTAATATAAAAAAGAACATGTCAGTCATAATCTACTACTGTATTAGGAAAAGGAAAACTCGACATGCTGTTTAAAAAAGCATATTTCATCTAACTTAAAACACAAAATGAATGTTTTGTTTGTATTAAGTATGTCTTTTGTCAATAACAATTATACCAGCACTAGCAGGAAAATTCCTGTAAACCAGATTTTAAGAGGACACTCACTGTCCATCCTGACTCCACAGTGCCAAACACTTGTTCCCAGGTTTCCAGTGGTGCTTCACGGGCACTGTGTCTGAACTACTGGCAGTGGAAGCCACATCGATGGGCTGTGAAGTCAGGAGATCTTTTGTCAGGTCGATGACTTCCTGCACAAAAAAGATAATAAAAGTTAGTACCATAGTAAGCTCAGGCATTTTTTTTCTTCTTACCTGCAAGTTTAAATAGGATATGTAAATATATCTGTGTAAATACATGATCAAAATAACAGGGAAATCATTAACCTTCTGCCCAATTATTCATGCAGAGACATTTCAGATCAGTAGCGCTCTAGAAATACCACTAGACGTCATCAAAATAAAACAAATATGTTTGGGCTGCTGCTTAATACACCATAATATTTACATTATTAGTGTTTAGCATATATCTTATATATTTTAGTGTACCCTTTAGCGTATGTCCTAGTGTATATATTTTTGGGTGTATCTGGGACCCTGAGTACATCATTTCGTTCCACCTCATGTACATGTGAAGCGAATGACAATAAAGATACTTGAACTTGGAACGTTATCAAAATAAATATAAAGTTGTTACTTAAATTGTTAATTAAAAAACACCCTTGTTAAGAGTTACCAGAAAATATTTGGCCTTAAGAGGATTTCTTGTGGTTACATACTCAATTGAAAAATTATCCACAGGTGAAAACCGGCTTTTTTTACAGGATGTTGCGTATTCAGTGAAACCCCATTTTTTAAACTCGCATATTGTTTGATGATTATCCATCTAAAATGAACATACAAACCTGCAAGTCCTTCTGGAGTTTGCGGAGGTCTTCATTGTCTGGATCGGTAGATAATGCCACTTCTACTTGCTGCAGTTGAGCTTTGTAGCTGCTCAATTGTTTCGCCAGATCCTCCGACATCTGTCAAAATACAGAGTATACAGTATTATCCTGACTCAAGCTGAGAACTGAAGGCAATAAAGTTGATAACTGAACCTAAGGATGTACTAAACAAAAATACTGAGGTTATATATGAGTATGCTTTTAATTAAAAAGAGCATAACCATAACACTCATGTTAGCATTGCGCTAGCAGTGTTAGCAGGATCCCAGGGCCTAAATGTCGACAGAAGGCTTCAAAAGCCCTAGAGTGGAAAGACCAAAAAATGAGTTAGCGTGTGAATTTACCTTAGTTTTGATGGTTTTCCCCGATTATTACAAGTACAATAATTTAGACTTTAGCTCAAAATCTTCGCGAAAAGTAAATAATATTGTTATAATGCGTGCTCTCCCCAACCGGTGATGCTAACAGCTCAAAGTCTCGTTGAAAATCTCGCGATAGTTAGAGAATCGACTGAACAGCGCCTCTACCGGACAGCTTGCGTATCTGCAGTCTGCACACATCTTCCCTTGACTGCAGAAAATCACACACCTCCTTCAGCTTTTTCATGCACAACACTGTGCATGTTTGTCTCATTGTCTGAATGAATGAATAAATAAATGTTTACATGCTGTTGTGCAAATTCCAGCACATTAGTATGTATTTGTCATAATACAGGTCAACAAGGTCAATAATGCAATCAAATGCTCAGGATGATCAGAACTGCCTCGACTCACCAAAAAAAGAAAAGAAATACCAAAGCATGCAACAAATGTACAAAACAAAGACATAGATAGATAGATAGATAGATAGATAGATAGATAGATAGATAGATAGATAGATAGATAGATAGATAGATAGATAGATAGATAGATAGATAGATAGATAGATAGATAGATAGATAGATAGATAGATAGATAGATAGATAGATAGATAGATAGATAGATAGATAGATAGATAGATAGATAGATAGATAGATAGATAGATAGATAGATAGATAGATAGATAGATAGATAGATAGATAGATAGATAGATAGATAGATAGATAGATAGATAGATACATTTTAAATAAAATGATTATTATTATTATTAAGTAAAAGTACAAATAAATGGACAAAAATGTATTCTGGTAAAAGTAGAAGTACCACATTAACATTTTTACTTAAGTAAAAGTAAGTAAGTACTTGCTTTTAAAATTACTTAAAGCATTAAAAGTAAAAGGGGGTAAGGACATAAGCTGTGGTGGCCATATTGAATCTGGTTGACTACAAACAGTAATGAGGTGCATCCAATTATTTTTTGGGGAAAGTTCCAATAATATCCTATTGCAGCATGAGATATTTTGCTAACTGACCGAACTGACTTCAGTAGTTTTTCAACCTTTATTTAGGCAGGTTAGTCCCATTGAGCCTCGAGGACTCATTTACAAGAGAGACCTGGCTACAAACTAAAGAATGATAACAACAGCAACAGTAGATTTTCCTTGGACAATCAACAATAGACAATCATAAGAGAGAAATACAGATTTTTTTAAACAAGTTAAAACAAAGATGTCAACGGAGTAAAACAGACAGATTATAAGGCAAATGTAGGCTGTCTGTTTTGCTACTTTGACATCTTTGTTTTAAGATGTCAAAGTAGCAAAACAGACAGTTTGATTGCAGATTTCATGCAATCAGTTAGCACTCAGAGTATAAGTTAGGAGAGATTCTTACCTACTATCACACCACATTTTAGCACTTTATCTGTAAAATTGCCTTACTTAAAGTAATTTTTTGTGTTTGTTAAAGTCACTTAGCTGTGTCTGTCATTTTGAACTGGGTTGGCTCCAAACGTCAGTTGTTTAGATGAAAATCTATGATGATTTTTTGGAAGTTTCAATGAAATCCATGCACTAGTTCATAAGAAACATTGCTATCAGACATACAAACATCACACACACATACACACACATGCAAAAACATTATTATATTTCACTTTCAGTGGCAGGCAATAATACAAAAGTATAGTAAATCTGTGATTGTAAATGTTTACTGAATATTATATATCAAACTTGAATCCAACATAGAAATTTTGAAATTCTCACAGTTATATGCAAAAATACATTAAATGATAAGTACAAAAAAACTTGAACTTAGACAGATTTTAAAAAACTACATTATAATTTCCAGATATATTATAAAAAAACAAACATGGTTTTATGTGTATTCCCACCATGATTTGTCAAAAGAAGACTTAGAAATTGTAAATGATTTCATGCTCATATTGTTATAACAAAAAAACACAAGCACTTTGTCCAAATTTTCAGGTTAACTCATCTCCTTGTCTGAATCTTTGAGCTATTTGTGACAATTGAAACGTGATTCTGTAATATGACACTTCCATCTTTTCTCCAAATGCAACTATTGTTTCAAGCCATTTTTCACTCAAGGCTTATTAGAAGCTTACAAAGTACTACAAGACCACACAGACTGTTCTACCACTGTAATCTAATCATCTGCAGAAATTACTTCTATAAATCAACTAAAAAAATAAATGTCAAAATCAACCAATGGTTTGGCTGCCTAGAAGTGCCAAGTCTCTTTTTTTACATCTCCAGCAAATAGACTCCACCCATTCTTGTTGTCACAGAAGTGGAGGCAGCATCACATACACCCAGCATGTGATCAAACCCATAAAACACTTCACTTCACTTCAGTTACAGCAGATGAAAAGACCTGCCCGGGCCAGCACTGCCTGCAAAAAAAGTATGTTTTAAACCATGTCTTCACAGGGATTTACATATTTAAAAGTACATTTTTGCTCTTAAGGTAGGTGGATGAAAATTTACTTATTGAAGTATTCTTTCTTCTACAATACATCTTTATAACCAAATGATGTAAGAAAATTTAAAAACAAACCTTCACATATTTGATGTACCAAGACATTTCTTTCCATTTTTCAAAGTTCGTCTCTCTCATCTTTCTTTCAGAGAAGTAAGCGTGCCAATTTCATGAACAACGCCCTCCCGTGAAGGAAATTAGAAGACTTGATTCTCTGACGCTGCAGTCTTGAATGAATTTGTTTCACAGTCTGGAAGGCACATCCTCCCTGACGGAGCACCAGTCGCACCGTGCAGCCAACGCAACATCTCATCCTGATGATGGGTTGTCTCAATCTCACCAGCAGAAATGAGACTTTGCCTGGCCACCAGCCTTTTACGCTGCAGACCTCTGTGATGCTTATAGTCCTTGTAGGTATGCTCATCCTACTAACCGTGTTCGGCAATGTCATGGTTGTAATTGCAGTGATCACAAGCCGAGCGCTGAAAGCACCCCAGAACTTATTTCTAGTCTCTCTGGCAAGCGCCGACATCCTGGTTTCCACTTTGGTGATGCCGTTCTCTTTAGCCAACGAGCTCATGGGCTACTGGTATTTCGGCAAAGTGTGGTGTGAAATCCACCTGGCTTTGGATGTCCTCTTCTGCACCTCCTCCATCGTTCACCTGTGCGCCATAAGCCTGGACAGGTACTGGTCTGTGACTAAAGCGGTTGAGTACAACCTGAGACGGACGCCTCGCCGGATCAAGTGCACAATCTTTTTAGTTTGGGGACTGGCAGCCATCATTTCTTTCCCTCCTCTGATAACCATAAAAAAGAACGAGGGTAAAAAGGACAGCCCCGTGTGCAAGATCAATGAGGAGAAGTGGTATATCATATTCTCTAGCACTGCCTCCTTTTTCGCACCATGTGTCATCATGATCATGGTGTATGTCAGAATCTACCACATCGCCAAGACTATAACAAGAACTCCCGCAGGTGGAAGGCAGAAAGACAATGGCGATGCCGAAGACCCCAAGCTTGGTTTGGAGCCTCAAGAAAAAGAAGACAGAGAAAAAGACAAAGTGGAAGAGGGGGGCGCCAAAGAGGTATATGGGCTCGATGTGGAAGAGGAACCCTCCTCCTCTGAAGGGAACGAAACCTTGTGTTCCTTGAGGAAGAAGAAGGGTGCGCGAACAACCAGAGTGCAGGTGAAGCCTGGAGAAACCTTTCCAAAAACAGAGGGTTTGTCCTCTGCGGCGGCGAGCAAGTGGAAAGGGAGACAGTACCGAGAAAGACGCTTCACCTTTGTCCTGGCCGTCGTCATGGGAGTGTTTGTCCTCTGCTGGTTCCCCTTTTTTTTCACTTACACGCTCGCTGCTGTGTGTGACGCCTGCTGCATCCCAGAGACACTGTTCAAAATGTTCTTCTGGTTTGGCTACTGCAACAGCTCTCTGAACCCTGTAATATACACAATATTCAACAGAGACTTCAGGAAGTCTTTTAAGAAAACCCTCTGCAAAAGTCACAGAGGTTTGTAACTCAGACTCTTCCCATCTACATTTGGCTCGCCAATCGTTCAGTGTTTGATTTCTCAGATCAAATAATAGAAAACCACACAACCTGTGAGTAAAGGTCTTTATGTTGTGCAAATGTGACATACAGGATGACGCAATTTATGTAAAAAAAAAAGTGTTACGTTTGTCGCCATAAACAGTATTTTAAGTCAGATGCATGTCAGGCAGAGAAATACAAATTTAAACTGTTAAATAAATGCTCCATACGACAATGGAAGACCATATGTGTTAAAGCTTTAGTATTTTATAGTAATGCAAAACAGCTAAAATGTCAACATTTTGTAAATAAGCTTGGCCTGAGAGAGATTGTTAATACAGAAAACAGAGTGATGGACTAGCAGCAGCAGGAGTCATTCAGAATAGGAAATTAAATGTCAAAATGATGCATGAAGGAAACAAGGAGGCTTGTCACAATTATAACATCATTACTGCATCATGATTATTTAGTCATCTACAAATGATTTTTACATCGTTGCTGCATCGTTTTCTCATTACCTGGAGGAAAACAGAGAAGAAAAAAAAACCTACTAGAAATAACACTTTTTTTCATGTCGTTTTCTGCTTTTTTTTTTTAATTGGTTAGCACATTTTAAATGATGACTTTTTTTCATTGCCCATAAACAAAAGAATTAAAAGGACAAAATGTAATGATCTGCGGTTTTAATAAGTATTAATAGGTTTCTGTTAATATGACTGGCTGTGGTTGTGCATGACAAGAATATGGCCTGTTTGGCTCAGTATTTCTTTTATGTTCAATAAATGTTTGTTTTTTCCTTTGTAAAATGTGTGTGTTTTAACATTTATATCACAATGTCAGCAGCTTAAACAAATTTAAAAAAAGAGACAAAATATAGAAACAATTGCTAGATCCCATAAAAGCAATGTGCCTCGAAAACGATGTCCTCTTCCCGTTAAACTTCCTCCTTCCCTCATAACAAGCACAAGAACAAGACAATTATGAGAACAGAAAATTATGCCTGGGAGCCACGAACAGTACAGCAATATTGAACACAGTTTATCATGAATTATAGCCCCTCGTATCAGGGTGTCATTAAACCCTGCCCTGGAGTCAAACAGAAGTCATGCAGAGATAGAAATATGAGTGGAAGCTGCAGATGACATTGTGACGTTAATTTCCACAACCTTATCAGCGTTTTATGTTCTTATCAGCCATTTTCTGTCTTTTGTCTTTTCCCAGCACACGTTTCATCTGTGCAACACATTTATGCTCTGTGTTTAGGGAGGAAGAAACAAGGCGAAGGCACAGTCTTAGCAAACGTTTTACATTTGAAATACAGGTAATCCCCGACTTACGAGCGAGTTCCGTTCCTACGACTATCTCGTAACACGAAATCTCGTATGTCGGAACCCGAAACACGTGTCGCTCGTAAGTCCTGATTTTCGGTCGTAAGTCGGAAAATTTATGCTAGCGCTACTACGAACACTCGTTTTTCATCACAAACGTTCATACTAGTTCAAAAACATGCTCAGAAACTTGTTTCCAAACGGTTAGCTACACACTTTCATCTAAAAACGCATAAAAATGCTGTATTTTCTGTATGTTCTTTACAAATTTAATGTTCGTTAGTGAGCTCGTAAGTCCGGAACCTCGTATGTCGATGCGCTCGTAAGTTGGGGATTACCTGTACTGTATTCAAAATTAACTCCCATGAAACACTCTCTGGGACTTTAGGAGTTTCAGATTTCTCAGAGTCCTAAAATACAACATGTCTTACCACAAATAAACAAAAGGCTAAAGTGTTTGTGACAGGATTCCCACAAAATGACGAGATGAATAAACACAAAATGCATTTGTGGTGATGTAACATTAAGAACATGGATCTGGTTCTACTTGTGTGCAGTCCTTTTATTAATTTGCCAGATTTCTGACTGGATGGCAGCAAATATCCATCCATCCATCCATCCATCCATCCATCCATCCATTACCTTCTGCTTGTTCCAAAGTTGTGGGGCAGCAGCTTGAGCAGGGAAGCCCAGACATCTCTTTCCACAGCCACCTCTTCCAGCTCTTCTGGGAGGGCTCCAGAGAGTTCCCAGGCCAACTGAGAGACAGTCCCTCCACTCAACCTCAACTGGCTCCTCTCAATGTGGAGGAGCAGTGGTTCTACTCCGAGTTATCTCACCCTATCTCTAATAGGGTCCAGCTACCTTGCGGAGGAAACTCATTTCAACCTCCTGTATCCATGATCTCATTCTTTCGATCACTACTGAGAGCTTGTGACCAAAGGTAAGGGTAGGAACTAGGGGTGCACCGATGGCAGTTTTTTGGCCGATCACCGATTTCTACAAAGTCTGACTTGCCCATTCCGATTTTGGCCGATACCGATTTTGTTTTATGAGCAACACTGTTAGATGTTGTAAGGACACAATGCGTCTTCAAATTTCAATCATATTTTGTTGAAAAACCGACCTTTGAACAATATTCTAGAAACAATACAAACTTGTTTTAACTGTTCACAAGGTAGTGCTCTGAAATATAAAGGAAGTTTAGACAATTGTTGCTAAAAACAAAAACTAAATCTGTAAAATCGGTTTTTCATGCAAGCATTGGCCGATTTCCCAAAATTAAGGAAATCAGGGCTGATTTATCGGTGCGCCCCTAGTAGGAACGTAGACTGACAGGTAAACCAGGGCCGGCCCAAGCCTCTTTGGGGCCCTAAGCGAAATGTGGATGGGGGCCCTCTGTTTCTATTAATCACGTGAATTACTGCAATCAACGGTCAGCAGGTTTTATCATTCTCCCACCTGATAAAACATATTGCAACTCTGACAGCCCTTTTTAATGTATATATGTAATCTATTGCAGGGGTGCCTTATCAGCATTGGCATCAGAAGCCTTTGTAAGGGGCAGGGGGCAGGCACACTGGTGGGGGTCTGGGGGTCCTCCCCCAGAAAATTTGGAATAAAGTAGATGCCATTTCCTGTATTCTGGTGTATTTTAAAGGACATGACCCACCATGTTTTCAAATTGCATCGCCATTAATATTTAGTAGTTAATTAAATAATGAAACAGGAGCGTTTATTTATATTGTAGAGAAATAACGCTAAATGTGTTATTTCATGTTTTTTAGTAGTTTTTAGCAGCAGCTCCGGGAAAATCCGCCCCTCTCCATATATGGGCATTGACGTCACTGAAGTTTCCGCCTTGAATGCACGCGGTTATAACAAGCATGCATCAACGTAGCTTCATTATTGCAGCGGTGTTATATCTTATTAAGAAGTTCTAAAAAATAAATAAAAACAGAGCGCTGGTCCA
This sequence comes from Garcialebias charrua, assembly GCA_038048925.1. Taxonomy (NCBI): domain Eukaryota; kingdom Metazoa; phylum Chordata; class Actinopteri; order Cyprinodontiformes; family Rivulidae; genus Garcialebias; species Garcialebias charrua. The sequence continues at coordinate 192,408 of JBBPBX010000010.1, read as the reverse complement.
GCTGTACCCACAACTGCACCAGGAAATATTTAGAGGTCGCACATCCATGTAGGACACTATTAATTCGCTTGCTCGCGACAAATTCATTAATTTCCTCATGAAGCCGGCTTGGCTTTTTACCCCTTTCATAAGTCAAACCTGCGCTATTCCCGCACAGACCAGTGCTACTGGTCCTGCCATTTAATCCTCCTCGGGTCATTCATAAGACAACAGGTGAATGCGGGTAGGTCCCGCTCAAATAAACTTGTTCAGAAATGAAGCCGGAGCGCTGCTCCAAAAGAGGCGTGGAGCTGAGCTGAACTGGACCGCGACGTGGGACAGACGTCAGACGTGTACAAGTTGTCGTGTCATTTTTAATATTTCCTCAGTAATAATGTACAGCTGGCTGCAGTGATCAGCGCGCGCAGAAACACCACCACCTCCGATGCTCAGAGAGAGGAAAAAATAAGAAAAAAGTAACTTTTACAAGTAGTCCTGTCGTGTCATTTTTAATATTTCCTCAGTAATAATTGAACAGCTGTGATCAGCGCGCGTAGAAACAGCACCACCTCCGATGCTCAGAGAGAGAGAGAGGGAAAAAAAAGCGAAACATTTTTAATATTCCCTTGTTAATAAATCTGCCTGTTGATTAATCCTGTGGTCGCACACGGATGTCTATCATATTCTGAGCGCGGATCCGCGGCTCTCACTCTCATAAACCTCCATCGCGACCTCACTCCTGCCTTCTGAGTGGAGCCTGTATGGATGTCACTCCGGACTTCGGCAATCTTCGGCGGAGTTTCCGGAGGTTTCCGGGAATCCGTTGTTTTTAAATAAAAAAAAATTATACTCGCCTGGCCCAAATGCAAAAATGAAAATAGACATCATATTCTACTACAGTAATTGTCCAATATGGTGAATTGTTACTGTCACGGTGGGTGTTGTCCTTAAAGGGGTTAAACATCTATGTTTACCTACATAAGTAACTTGATTCAATAACTATTTTAGAGCGCAACAAGACTAACCGCTTGTTGGTCACCTGACTAACAGCTCTCCTTATGTGAATACAGCATGCTCTGCTCACCTCGAGCATCCTAACACCCCCACCCCGGTTGACAAGTGCTGGCACTAACGTAATGCTAAGATAGCATGCCACACAGAGGTGTCTCCACCTCCTCCCCCCACCCTGTCCACAAAACTCCCTGAGAGATGAGTGTCCACTGCCAAGACAAGTACCCAGGGGAGACCCTGCATGCAGTGAGGAGAGTTGTGGAAAACCCAGAGTGGACTTTTGTGCTTTAATCAAGTGGAATGGATTTGTTCACAAAGAAATGCAAAGAGCGCTGGGTGAACTAATATTTCATGGTAAATGTGTGTGGAGGGTCCAAACAAATATTTTTTAAATGTGAGGGGGACATGTCCCCTTCACATAATTGTTGTGATGCTGCTTACCAGCTTCACAGGCATTAAAAGAATGATGAAGTCAGCCGCAGCAGTTCTGTAGATAACACACATTTATAATAATGCAGTAATCTAATAAATAATTATTTCACAAAGAACTGATCTTTATTCTTTATCGTGCAGCTCCCAGCTGAATGCATGCAGCTCAAAAAGCTGTTTTATTTAACTACAGACTTTATTATTTTATTTGAATTAGATGGTTTTAACTCTTTAACTTTATTTATTTAAGATCCTCAGAGGGAAAATCAACCCTCTTATTTAAGCTGCCTGTCAGCCTCAAATAAATATACAGTATCTAATGATTTTTATTTTAATGCTTGTAGGGTTTTTGTTTAAAATCTCTACATTATTATTTTTTATTGACAAAATATTACGTAATTTTACTGTAAGTTTTTAAAAAGTGTATTTTCCTCCATTGGTCCACCCTCTGGGTCAACATCCGGATCTTCCTCTGTTCTGCCGAGCTCAGAACTGATGCTTGGTTCTGGACCCCCTCCTCTGCGCAGTCACACCTGTTCCACTCTTCCTCTTCTAACCATCTTCCTCTTCATCACCCTCCGACTCACCCCTGCTCTCACTGACTTTATCGTGCACTGAACTCCATTCAACTACTTTTTCCTGCAGATTATTTGGTGTTTGACAAATAACTTGGAGCCTCTTTCAGAAAGGAGGGGGAAGGTTGTTTATGTGTTCAGCAGTGTGTGTGTGGGGGAGGGGGGGCTGCAGCTTCTCACTGTAATGCGCTTGAGAGTTGACTTTATTCAGATAAAAGATGTGGAGTGGATAATTATAACTCTGTTTACTTGGCTTAACAAGATTTAAAATCTGTAGTTTGACACTAATTTAAATGGAGTCGCTGACATGCTGAGTCTTTCCTGCTGAAATCATTTGACCCACTCACCTGCGCTTTGATTAAAGGGATGACACATCATCAGTCAGAGGAGGCGCCGGATACTTGAGTAGGAAAAATCACCTCCTGTTATGGAGGAGGCAGAGCGCCACTTGTTTCTACAGTAAAACTATATTTTGTCCCGGTGTGATGAACTCCACCTTCTGCATTGATTTGACTGTGAAGTCGCATACACACACCTGCTTGCTTTTCTAAGACCCGCCTTCCTGTTAGTAATTGGTCAAAACAACGTGAGCTTCAATGTGATTGGACGTAATCGCTGTCCATCAATCAAAGTTATGGTTTTTGGGACCCGCCCTCTCCCCCGTCAACTCCTCTGAGGCAGTCGTGCCAATGTGGTTCAATGCAAACATCTTATCACCATTAAACAGTTGTTTTCCACGATGGGAGTGTGGTATTTGTGGAACTCCAGTTTGTTTGTGGCTTCTTGGGCTGAAGAAGTCCTTCGGATGAAAAACTAAACATCTCAGCAAAAAGAAAGAAAGAAAGAAAGAAAGAAAGAAAGAAAGAAAGAAAGAAAGAAAGAAAGAAAGAAAGAAAGAAAGAAAGAAAGAAAGAAAGAAAGAAAGAAAGAAAGAAAGAAAGAAAGAAAGAAAGAAAGAAAGACTTGACTTGACAAAACTTTTATTTTACATCATTTGGGGAACAAACAACAGAACAAGGTCCAATAAAAATAAAAACATTCAGTTACAGAGACATACAGGATGGGCATTAATTCATTAAAAAATTATTTAAATATGTTATTTAGTTATTTTTTGTTTTTTTGTTTTTTTGTTTTTTTACTCTCTCCATAATGTTAAAAGGTAAGAAAGAAAGAAAGAAAGAAAGAAAGAAAGAAAGAAAAAAAAAAAAAGGAAACCATCCAGATGACCTGACTGAACATTGTTGACTTCAAAAGTTGATCAGTTGCAGACATGTAACTATGAATTATTTTCTGTATGTTTCAATTAAATTTATCCAGTGGTTTACGAGATATTTTGCTAATAGACATACATGCACACACATACATGTACAAACACCTCGCTTTGCGGCGGCAGGAAACAATTAAAATAACACCAAAATTCATGCTCAATAATCCAGGTATAAACTCCAACAATGTTCAGTCAGGTCATCTGGACAGTTTCTTTTTTTTTGTGCTGAGACGTTTCGCCCTTCATCCAAAGGATTTCTTCAGTCTGAAACACCAAATAAAACTGATTCCCCACCAAAAGCTATTCCATAGTAGAAAAAAAAAACCTGTTATGTTGGTGCTAAGATGGCCTCTGGGGCACGCCCTTAGGATGGAGGGTGAAACGTCTCAGCACAAAAAAAACCCACCGTCCGGATGACCTGACGGAATTAAAATAACAGTTCTGCTGTCAGCAGCAATGCATGAATGTATGCACGTTACACTACAATGTGCATTGAAGCAACAACAACTAAAAAAGATTAAAAACTAAAATGTCCCATTACAATAAAGAGAGTAATGTAGAGTGGAGCAGCATTCATCGTAGTTGGTTGAATGTGAATCACAAAAACACTGATGTGTGGAATTAATCGTCTTGCATGTTTTCATATCTCCCTCCACATTAGTGTGAGTTATGTTTGCTTTGAAACACAGAGTCAGACGTGCTAATCTCGGCTGTACGTCCTGTACGAGTCCATTTTCACCGTGATTGATTCCCTCCTATATAAACGCCACACCGTGTCGCAATTTATGTTCATGACATGGCTTCTTATATAACTATATGTTGGAACATGTTCCCACAACGTTCACACGGCTCCCCAGACAGCTCTCTCCACTGTACGCCAATTTCCACCGCACGTGACTCAATTAGGAGTTGTTTCCAAACCTTCTGGTCATTTGAAATCGGTGAACGTACCGACAAATAAAGAACAGATTTACTAGGCTGCCTCCCAGACAAACAGGTCAGGATAAATGAGAGTCTGGAAGAAGCATTAGGACCACACTAACAAGTTTAAAACAGAGGCGAGTGATGAATGGAGTGGTTTTATTTCAATGTTAGGCCATTTATTATTTATTAAACACAATGCACTCTGCAAACTGAGGCATATTAAACTTCCTCTGTTATAAATTGATGAGAGCAAAAGAAAAAAAAATTAAATAGATGTAAGCAGCAGAATGATTTATTGTTATTAGTTGTTTTTTTTTACATTTACTTCATTGTTTGTTACTTTCACTGGTCGGTTCAAAATGTATTGAACATTTTATCCACTATAAAATTGCTAGCAGCCTAAATATTATTATATAGATCCATTTATTGATACATAATTAGCCATTTTCACGTTTTCCAGGCCGTTTGACTCTGTTAATTAACTGAATTCTGGTTTTGCCTCTGGTCAACTTTTGAAGAATGACAATATCCTCTAATAGGGCCATTGGAGACTATGAGCAACTGCATATATATATGTGCACCCTGCAGTGCTTTCATTTGTTTTTGTTAATCATGCGTACTTCCACATTCCCCAGCATGCATTACAAAGAAGTTTCCCTGCAGGAATCAATAAAAGTATATATTTTTTCTTTTTTCATGCAAGTCTGATTAATTCTTCAAGGACTTTGCAGCCAAGGGTTTTGTGTGTTAGATTTGACTGGAGGTCGTTATCTCCTGAAGAAGACATGAGGAAACAGAGGATCTCACTGAGGAATAAAGAAACAATAATGTGTGGATGACATCAGATACATGAAATATTTCTATAGTATTAACTCTGGGTTCATAAATTCATTGTAGTTGTCTGTAAAGGGTTCAGACTCCTCACTAAAGTAAAAAATAACTTCATAAGCTCATTCTTCTGAAAAAGGCTCAGTCTGTATGCCACGTTTGGCATTGTTGAAAAAATCTCTACAAAGTCGTTCTGATTCAAGATGGCTGCCACAGCCAACAGACCTTAAGACGCAGAAACTTCTTGGTCTGCTGCCCTCATACATCTCCTCCTACATGTCTTTGCGTGAGTGCAGCTACAGCGTGCGCTCTCAGGACATGATTACCTGCAGTGTTCTGTCAGTGAAGACTGAACTTGGAAAAAGGGTCTTCTCCTACTCTGCTCCTGCTTCATGGAATATCTTATCTCGGCCTTGACCTCTCAAAAAGTTTTAATAATCTGTTGGAATCCTGGCAAAAACCAATGCAGATATGTTCCTGTTATTGATTTTATACAAACCTTATAATGTTTTGCTAGTTTTTGATACTTTGTTTAAAAAAAATTCTGTATTTCTCTCTTGTGTTTTCTATTGTTTATTGTTTAAGGAAATTCTACCATTGCTGTTCATCATTTTTTAGTTTGTAGCAGGTCGCTTTCGTAAATGAGTCCTCGAGGCTCAATGAGATTAACCTGACTAAATAAAGGTTGAATGAAAAAACTTCTATATACACATTTTGACCTAAACTATGGTGGTCGTAGATGATGCAACAGCTGAGTCATTCACAACGCACTCCAAGTGTTAAATCTTTGTTTAAAAACTTAAGCACTGACTTGAGCCAACCTTGATTGTCTGTTAGCAAAATATCTCGCTGAATGTACATTTACAGGTGCCGCTCCAAAACTATGGAACAGTTTACCTGATGATTTAAAGACTGCTGAGCCTTTTAAATCTTTCATCTCATCTGTTTTATCCAGGCAGAGTCTGAGAACAAGTTAGAGTTGATTTTTATTGTCATTGTGTTTTATTGCTAACTTTCTTATGTTTTTTGAGTGGCACAGGATTTTTTACGCTTTTTAATCTGACTTAACTGTACAACACTTTCGGCAGCTTCGTTGTTTTTATGTGCTATAGAAATAAATTGATATTGACATATGAACTGGTTAATTTTGAAGCCAACTCAATTTAATATAGCTGCCACAGCTAATCAGCCTTAGACAACATGATATAAGCTATAACTCTGTCAGTTTTACAGATATTGACCTAAAATTCTATGTCCTTGTCATTTATGCATATTCTACACGTGGCTTCTTCTTTTCATCTTACTTTCATGAAAGACTGCAGGGTAAATGTATTCTTTCAAGGAATGCTAGACGTTTAATTTCACCCAGTTTCTGCATCTTTGCAGCCTTTTGAGGAAAGTAAAATGATTATCATAAGTATCATTAGCATGAGTCTGTTCTAGACATATTTGTAATCTAGTAAATGTAAATAAAACATTGATAGCACAGCATATTTCTTTCCCATTTATATAATCTCCGGGCGGCATGGTGGTGCAGTTGGTAGAGCAGTTGCCTCTCAGTGAGAAGGTTGCCGGTTCAAATCCCAGGCTAGGGGCTTTCTGGGTGCAGTTTGCATGTTCTCTCCGTGCATGCGTGGGTTTTCTCCGTGTGCTCCGGTTTTCTCCCACAGACCAAAAACATGCATGTTAGTCTGATTGGTAACTGTAAATTGTAGGTGTGAGTGAGAGAGAGAATGATTGTTTGTCTTGTTTGTGTCCCTGTGATGGACTGGAAACCTGTCCAGGGTGTATTATTTATTTTATTTTTTATAAATTTATTCATTTTTTAAATCAAAACAAAACAATTTCACAAACAATAAGAAATACAACCAAAAATAAAACGAACAGCAGCAGAAGTAAGAAAAAAGTCTTATTGTTTCTGCCCCGTTTTTCCAAGCAATCAATTCAAACAATAATAATCTTCAAGTAACAAAATATAATAAATTACTCCTTCTTGAGTGATAATTCATACAATACACATTAAGCTATTCCATGTTTTTTTTTTAAAACAATTCAAGCTTTATAGCCTTATCATGGATACCAAGCTAGATCAGGCAAATTAACTCGTCCAGACATCTTTTCTTTTCTTTTTTTCAGTAGACCTCTCATCATGTCTTTACTGATTGTAGCTTCTAGTTCAGGGGTCTGCAACCTTTATGATCAAAAGAGCCATTTTACACCTTCATTCACTAAATAAACGTGATCAGAGCCGCAACAACCTGCTGTGATTATCAACTGGTGGTCCATGGGCCACTTTAAGTTTGTTGGAGGGGGCTTTTGTGGCCATTAGGGGTGACATCATGAAGCTAAAATATCTAATAGTTTCAATTTTTACAATTTAAGACAAATGAAAAAAAAAACTGATTCTTGTAATTCTTGTATTTTTTTCTATTATCAAAAACTATGAACTATGCAGACCTACGCTTTTTTTGTGGAAAAATTAAGTACAGAAATAAAGCATTAAGTTAAAGTATATTTTACTCCTTGTACATGCTCCAGCAAAAGCAATGACAGGAAAAGAGTTAAACTAGTCCTTTATGTAACAACCAATAAAATTCAGTTTTATGTCAGTTTTAGAAAAGAGCCGCTGCAGAGGAACCAAAGAGCCACATGTGGCTCCAGAGCCTCAGGTTGCAGACCCCTGTTCTAGTTCTACGTTTAAACACATTTTCCCCCGTACCATGCAAATCAAGTCATTGGACGATACCAGCATCTTCCTCACACACAATTCACAAAACAAACATCAGTTTCTATTTGCTCCCATAGTACGGCACTTTATCTTCACTCACCAGCCAGCTGTGGAAAGCAATTTATCCACCAGTGTGCTGTCAAGTATTAAACACGTACAGACAGATGGATCAAACTGTAAACAGACATCTCCACAGGCTCTGACTTATACACCATCCATATTTTATTATTAGTTGTGAGCAACATTTTCACATTAGCTCTAATTTTCTAGATTTCTTTTTCAACATTTTGAATAATGAATGGATGAGCAAACCATAGAGCAAACTGATAATGTGAAAATACTTTCTTCTGCTTGTGTGTGTGTGTGTGTTTGTGTTTGACTTTTGAGGATTTATTTTACACTTGTATGTTGGTTTCAAAGTGATTTTAAGAGCTCTTTCGCATATTCTCCATAAATTGTTTCCTGCCTGCCTGGAAAGACGACACATTCCCCCCAAAATAATCTCCTGCTGTAGTGGAGATAATTAAATTTTGGAAGAATAATCAGCCACAACAATCTCCATGGGAGGAAAAATAATTAAACTCGCCTGTCTCAAATTTGGACTTGCCAAATCAAGAAGAAAAGAGTCATAAATATTTGTTTACCTCGTCACAGCAGCACATTTGTGAGCCACTTGTGCAACTGCTTGTCTCAAAAGACAGAATACAGCTGGAAAATGTATTATTGTATTGTCCTTCCTTCCATCTATCTATTTTTTCACCTATAGTTCTGTGCAGGGTTGCATGAAGTTGGAGCCCGTCATAGAAAAAATACAATTAATTGACACATAAGAAGTGTAGATTAATTTATTTTTTTCCTCCAAGAGTCAAGGTGAATCACAGAACACCTGAACAATAAGGTAAAGACCGTGTAAAGTAAAATTAAATGTGTGTTTTGAGTTTGTCACACGGCATAAATATGTGTTATCACCCATATAAATCTGACTGATTAAAAACATTGTTTACCTTATAAAATTAAGTCTCAAAAATAATGAAAAAACATAATTGTGCCCTGGTCTGAAACGCTGGGGGCGTGTCAGCGCGTGGGCGTGGTTTCAGCGCAGTACTGCGCCCGTGTCCTGCACCCTGAAGATGTTCGCGAAGGCTGGAGTTCTCCAGCCCTACTCATTTGAACCTCCAGAGCCAGACTCAGACTCTGAGTCAGACAGTGACCACTGTGACGGTCGGCATCGTTCTTCACAGCCTGAGCTGTGTGTGGAGAGGCAGACAGGTGCAGCAGAGATCCAGTAAACCTGCTCTGTTTTTATCTGAGTTCTGGCTGTAACAGCAGCTCCTTTTTCCAAGAGTTACGCTGTTTTTAGTGCACAAACAACTCTGGTTTTGTTTTTAAAGTTGAGGACACAACTATAATTCATAACTCCGCTGTTATGTGTTTAATAATAAGCGCTATTTTAGAAGATGAGCGGACTCGCTGCACCCGGTCCGACCCGGTCACATCGCATGCGGGGTCTGTGTTGGTGATTAAAATATAGAGTAATCACGTTGATAACTAAGTATGCAATGGACCTGTCGCATTTTCTTAGCAAAAAAGGAGCTATAGCTATTGCTATCTGATGCTATCTGCGATTCGCGAGTGAACGGCTCCACCGAGGCGAATAACTAATTTATACGGCTGGAGCTGCAGGGGGTGGGGCTATACTTAAGAAGACCGCGTGACGAAACGCGTCACATTTAAAACACGCCTAAAAAATCCTGAAAAAATAAAATAAAATCCTGAAACAGACATATCTTTAAACACAGCTTGATCTATAACTCCAAAATTAATTTATCTACAATTTTGAGACTTTTTACTCATTTACAACATTACAATTATGACATTTATAATGTTTATTGAAGAAAATATTGAAATTTACTTTACACGGTCTTTAAGCAAAATGCAACAAAATCTAAACAAGAGAAACTGTAAAGAGCAAAAGATTTAGGACATGTTCAGCTTTTACAACTGTTTGTAGAATGGTCTGTGGGAAGGATAATGTTTTCTGGAGTTTTGTCATTTAAGGACAGCCCTTGCAGATGTTTGAGTGTACATTAAATTGGGAATTTTGATAGCTTGTTGGAAGGAAATTGTACTACTGTTAGTCGAAGACCCCGAGGAGGAAAGCGTGTCAGGAGACAGAGGGAGAGGAGGAAAGTGAAGAATGTAGGACTGAGGGTTGCAACTCTAAATGTGGGGACAATGATAGTCAAAGGTAGAGAGCTGGCTGACATGATGCAGAGAAGAAAGGTAGATGTTTTATGTGTCCAAGACACCAAGTGGAAGGGCAGCAAGGCTCGCAGTATTGGAGCAGGGTTCAAACTGTTTTACCATGCTGAAAATTTTGCCGTTCAAACTCGTGAATGCGTATGTCAACCAATCAGGGAGAGTCGGGGGGAGAAGAGAGGGGGAGAGTCCCTATGTGACGCGGAAACGAGGGGACGGGTATTGCGCAACTATGTGACGTATTGTTTGTGGGACACAGAAAAAACCTGCGAAGTCGTGAACTATGGAAGAGAAACTCATTGTAGCTGTGTGTTCGTGACAAGTCCTTCACGACCAGTCAAGTCTGCTCTACAGAGACAGAAATAAAAAGCTCCTTGCCTGGCGGAGTGCAGTGAGGAACTCGGTATACCGGTAAGCTCCTCCCACACACCCCACCGCCACACCGCCGCAGCTTCTCGTTCTGGTCTGGACACCACTGTGGGTCCAGTGCGTCCACTTGCGTGCGTGACGAGCTTTTTTGAAGTTGAAACGCTGTTCGGTCTGGATGTACCATAACTGATGACGAGGCCTTTGGCTCATGGCCAACGTCCAACAGCTCAAGGAAGTCTCATCTCAACTCTCCAACTCACTGATGACTCAGGCAAGTTAGAACTTTTAAAGAGAGCCTGACTTCCTGATACTCGCTCCTTCTCTATTGGTCAGTAAGAAGAGGTTAGTGGAAGTCAGGAGGAGAAAATGAAAGGAGAAGACAGGCGCCAGCTTTATGATTTAAACTGATTAAACTGTCTTAACAATTGTAAACAAATACTGAAAAAGATCATTTCGACCTGTCCTTGGTTTAAACAGAGTCTTTGATTATCCAAATATTGAAAATAATAATGATAATAAAAATAAAATAAGGTTATTCTTTTGATTATTTGAAATAGAAAAAAAACAAAGAGTCTCTTGGTGAGATAATTTGTGTCCTGGATTCAAGTTAATGGGATAACAGTGTTCAATGTCCTTTCCTGAAGGTTTTCCAAGAAAAATATGTATCATTGAAAGTTTTCAGATAAAGAGGTGTACCACTATTGGTAGCAGTCTCCACACCATCATGTCTGCATAAAGCACACAGCATCATTAAGGACCACACCCACCCAGCACAAGGATTCTTCCGTCTACTATCCTCAGGCAGATGCAGGAGTTTGCCATCGCATACAAAAAGACTATGGACAGCTTACCCAAGCTGTCAGATTACTGAACTATCGATAAATAACACTGAACAACTGGCAATAACTAACAAATAATTACCTCTCTTTAGGACATTGTAAATGTTATAATTACCTTTTTCACTTTTTGGTACTTTTTTTGATGGTGGTGGTGGTGGTGGTGGGGGGGGGGGCTCATTGCATGTTTTTAGTATTTCTTGTTGGTTTGTTCTTTGATTTTTTTTAGCGAGTCAACTTGGTTCTTCTCATATAAGCATTTCATCATGGCCGCACTCCGACCGGCAGCAGCTTCATGGGCTCTCAGTTCATCCCTAGCTTTTAGTAGTTTTAATAGTGATTCTGTACCTGACTCTGCACGTTTTATGCGGGTGAATTATAGCCAAACTGAACTGTTGAGAATTGGAGCAGATTTGCCACAGATAACAGCTGAAATCAGCAACAAACTCAAATCTACGCTCGGCAGGATGCGGCTCTTGAAGTCTTCCACCTGGAAGCTGCAGCGGAGGTGCTCCGGCTCACGCTCCGGAGATAAGAAAAGGAAACGGTGCTCCCGGCGTCAGAAGCAAGGCTGCCGGACGGGGATTATGGTTAGACTGAAGGCGGACGCTAAAACCGGGACACCCCCGATGCCTGCTCTTTTTCTGTCTAACGTCTGCTCGCTGGACAACAAAATGGATTTGCTTCGTCTGAGAGTGACAACGTCGGAGGAAATGCAGAAGTGCTCTGTGCTTTGCCTCACGGAAACGTGGATTTCTAAGGAAACGCTGGACTCTGTGTAGGAACTGGATGACAGACTCTTTTTCAGAGCGGATCGCTGCACAGAGACTACGGGGAAAACACGAGGCGGTGGTGTCTGTGTGTATGTGAGTACGGATTGGTGTAAAAACTGTGCTATTATAAAAAGCCTTTGCACAGCTGCTGTGGAGCTGATCACAGTGCGGTGTCGCCCTCATTATCTACCCCGCGACTATTCCGTGGTCCTTATCACTGTTATCTACATCGTACCAGATGCTAATGCTAAAGTCACCCTTGAAGAAATTCATGACTTACTCAGCTCACTGCAGTAAATACCCAGAGGGGCTTTGCATTGTTTTAGGTGACTTCAACCACGTGAAGTTAAAGGACTCTCTCCCAACCTTCAAACAACACGTATCCATAGCAACACAAGGGAGTAACACCCTCGATCATGTCTACACAAATGTAGGCGCGTACATAGCAAAGCCACGCCCACCGCTTGGGGGTTCTGATCATTTATCACTCCTCTTGGTCCCAGCACAACTCCCCCCACTAAGACGTTGTAAACCAGAACAAAAGGAAATAAAAATTTGGCTCCAGGACAGCACCCCCATGCTGAGAGACTGCTTTGAAAAAACTGATTGGTCTGTCTTCAGGGAGGCAGCTACTGATGGGAGCTCAGTGGATCTGGAACTTTATGCTTCCTCAGTTCTAGGTTATATTAGCACATGCTCTGAAAATGTATCCATAAAAAAATATGTTAAATCTTACCCCAACACAAAACCCTGGTTAAACAAAGAGGTTCGCACCCTGCTGGCAGCCAGGAACACTGCCTTCAAGTCTGGAGACTCAGAGAAGCTGAGAAAGACCAGGAAAGACCTGGTTGCTGGCATTAAGAGGGCAAAGGCCACATATGCACAGAGGATCGAGGGACAGTTCACCTCACAAGACCCAGGGAGCATGTGGAAGGGCATCAAATGCATAACTGATTATAAAAGCAAGAGCAAACAGTGCCCCAAAGACCCATCTCTGCCTGATGCCCTCAACAAGTTTTATGCATGGTTTGAAGACCCAAATAGACCACCCAGCACCAGACTCACCTCATCAGAAGTATACTGTAGTCTCAGAAGGATTAATCCTCATAAAGCAACTGGACCGGACAACATCCCCGGGAAAGTTCTGAAGGAATGTGCGGACCAGCTCTGTGAGGTGCTGGCTGACATCTTCAACACCTCACTTCCTCTGGAGACAGTCCCCACCTGCCTGAAGACCGCCACCATCATCCCAGTCCCAAAAAGCTCCACAGTGACTGGTCTGAACGACTATCGGCCGGTGGCCCTCACCCCGATAGTTGCAAAATGCTTCGAAAAACTGGTCATGACCCACATCAAAACAACCGTCAACATCAACGAGGACCCTCATCAGTATGCTTACCGTGAGAACCGATCAACAGAGGACGCCATCTCGTCCGTGGTCCACACTGCTCTCACCCACCTGGATCAGAAAGACTCCTACGTCCGTATGCTCTTTGTGGACTTCACATCTGCCTTCAACACCATGATCCCCCAAACTCTGATGGACAAACTATCCACACTTGGACTAAGCCCCTCCGTTTGTAACTGGGTACTAGACTTTTTAACAAACAGACCACAGTCAGTGAGGATCCACAACTTCTCCTCCTCCACCATTGCCCTCAGCACTGGCTCTCCTCAAGGATGTGTGTTGAGCCCCCTTCTGTTCACTCTGCTCACATATGATTGTGCAGCTACCCATCCAGGTTGTCATATTGTAAAGTTTGCAGATGATACAGCGGTGGTGGGATGCATCACAAACAATGATGAGTCCAGCTACAGGCAGGAGGTGGAACACCTGGAGAGCTGGTGCAAAGAGAATAACCTTCACATGAATGTGAAGAAGACAAAGGAGATGATTGTGGACTTCAGAAGGAACAAACAAACACACACCCCACTGAACATAAGTGGATCAGTGGTGGAAGTGGTCTCCAGCTACAAGTACTTGGGTGTACACTTGAATGATAATCTCAGCTGGACCAACAACACCACCAGCCTGATCAAGAAAGGTCATCAGAGACTCTACTTCCTCAGACGGCTGAGACGAGCTGGTCTGAGTAGCCCAGTCCTCACCTCCTTCTACAGGTGTGCAGTGGAGAGCATCCTGTGCTCCAGCATCAACGTGTGGCATGGAGGCTGCACAGCTGCAGAAAGAAAAGCTTTGCAGAGAGTGGTGAAGGCTGCACAGAAGTCTGTTGGAGTCAGTCTCCCCACCATCACAGACATTTACACTTCGAGATGCAGGAAAAAAGCCACCTGCATCATGAAAGACCCCACTCACCCAGCACACACACTCTTTGCCCCACTCCCCTCAGGACGGAGGTTGAGGAGCATCAAATGTAGAACCACTAGACTGAGGAACAGCTTCTACCCTGAGGCTGTTAGACTCATGAATAAATAAATAATAAGAATAATCACTGTGAAATATCACATCATGCTGATGCTGATCTGTTTTCTTGTTGCTGTGTTCATCTGTGACCATCTGCTCATAAAGACTCATGTTCGTGCTGCTGTTTGTAATGACGTTTTTCTATTACTCTAGGGCTTAGTGTATTTCTAGTTGGATGTTTTTCTTAGTTCATATCCTAGATGTTATTACTGTTTTTCTCTTAAATTTTGTTGTTGGATGTAACTGGGACCCTGTGTACATAATCTCATTTCATCACATGTACTACATGCGGTGCATATGACAATAAAGACTCTCTGACTCTGACTGACTTCTTTGTAACCCTGTGTTAATCTTGCATTTGACAAAATCAAAAAAGGCGTTCAATACAGGATCAACTGGACTTTATTTGTTGCAGAAGCCACCTCTGCCCATTTTTCTGCAACATATAAAGTCCAGTTGATCCTGTATTGAACGCTTTTTTTGATTTTATCATGTCCTGGACGACTGAGAATCTTCACCAGCAGCATCTTGCATATGAATGACAAATGAACACAACTTGAACATCTTGAACTTCAAAGTCAGGGTCCGCTTATTGTATATTTGACAAAAAAGAAGAAAAAAAGACACAAAACAAGCTAAATACAGTACAAAAATATACATCTACAGTAGAGTACATCTAGTACAAATCATAATGGAACAACACAGGATGAGAAATGAGTACAAAGCAAAACAAAGACTGAGATAAAAAGACTGATGAGCTGTTGCCGCCATCTGCAGACAAAAGTGTGAAACTGCTACAGTCGTTAAAGCCGAATCTAAAATAATCAGCTGTCATCGTCTCTGCTCTTCAAAAATAGTTTAACCCAGTAATATATTATTAATGTTGCTGAAGGATGACAGGAAAGCAGGACCATGCGTCTGAGCATGCGCGTTCTCTCTGACGTCATACGCATGCTCTCTGTGCATGCCCTCCTTTCTGAGCCCCAGCTCGCGATAAAACACAACAACAACGTTGCGTCATTGTTATTGTGGTTGAGGAAGCTACAGCAGCTCGCTCACTTTTCGCCATCATTTCACCTTTATAGTCTCTTAAAAAAATAAAAAATAAAAGTGCGAACCCGAAGACATTGTAGCGTGATGTCGCTTCAGAGGGACGTTTCGTCTGACGGGAGTTTGCAAGGTAAAGTTGAAAAGCTACGTTTAAGCTAACATTACCCCGTCGAAAAGGAGAAGAGGGGAGGCTAAACCTTAATGATACATGTATAAAATACACCAATGCTTCAGCTGTAAAATGGAACATTGTTTAAGCTATATATACACTGATGTATTTACCCAGAACAGCTATAGACAAAGGCAGAGAGGCTAGCTGTTGTTGTTCTGTTAGCGCATGACGTCACTGGAAGGCAACACACACTTGACTCTTGTTTATTTTAAGGCTCCTGGGTGGAGCTGCACTTCAGCGGCTCTCAAGGTCCAAGTCATCGAGGCAGCCAGGAACAAATGTCCACGTCCAGCCAGGAGGGCGACGTGGAGAAAATGCTGCTGGAGGCACAGCACGAGTCAGGCAGAAACAGCTCCAAGGGAAGCTCTCAGTGCAACAGGTTCGTGTGTGGTAAACCTGCTTGTGTCAGCAGTTGTTGTGCAATAGTGTGTTACCCAAGGAAATATATGGGTTAAAGTCTTATATGTTATATCATCAACAGCCCACTGAGAGCACAGACCCCCCTTTTTCTGTGGAAAGGCTCAGAGGGAAACAGCTCACAGGTACATTACGTTGTATTGACATGCATGGTGTTTAATGATTAAGGTGTATTTTTTAAAATAATTGGCTCGCTGTCAAACTTTTGTTTGACATGTACCAGCAGGAAAAGCCTAGAATGATCATCACATTCCTCTCTGGGAAAAGCTCAGCATTGCGGCCCCAGTCTTACAAACCGGATTCCACAAAAGTTGGGACACTAAAAAAATTGTGAATAAAAACTGAACGCAATGATGTGGAGGTGCCAACATCTATGTTTTATTCAGAATAGAACACAAATCACAGATCAAAAGATGTAAACTGAGAGAATGTATCATTTTAAGGGAAAAATATGTTGTTTCAAAATGTCATGGCGTCAACAAATCCCCAAAAAGTTGGGACAAGTCCATTTTTACCACTGTGTGGCATCCCCCCTTCTTCTTACAACACTCAACAGACGTCTGGGGACAGAGGAGACCAGTTTCTCAAGTTTAGAAATAGGAATGCTCTCCCATTCATGTCTAATACAGGCCTCTAACTGTTCAATCGTCTTGGACCTTCTTTGTCGCACCTTCCTCTTTATGATGCGCCAAATGTTCTCTATAGGTGAAAGATCTGGACTGCAGGCTGGACATTTCAGTACCGGATCCTTCTCCTACGTAGCCATGATGTTGTGATTGCTGCAGAATGTGGTCTGGCATTATCTTGTTGAAAAATGCAGGGTCTTCCCTGAAAGAGATGACGTCTAGATGGAGCATATGTTGTTCTAGAACCTGAACATAGTTCTCTGCATTAATGGTGCCTTTCCAGACATGCAAGCTGCCCATGCCACAAGCGCTCATGCAACCCCATACCATCAGTGATGCAGGCTTCTGAACGGAGCGTTGATAACAACTTGGGCTATCCTTGTCCTCTCTGGTCCGGATGACATGGCGTCCCAGTGTTCCATAAAGAACTTCAAATTGTGACTCATCTGACCACAGAACAGTCTTCCATTTTGCCACACTCCATTTTAAATGACCCCTGGCCCAGTGCAAACGTCTGAGCTTGTGGAGCTTGCTTAGAAATGGCTTCCTCTTTGCACTGTAGAGTTTCAGCTGGCGGATGGCACGGTGGATTGTGTTCACTGACAATGCTTTCTGGAAGTATTCCTGAGCCCATTCTGTTATTTCCTTGACAGTGGCATTCCTGTTTGAGGTGCAGTGACGTTTAAGGGCCCGGAGATCACGAGCATCCAGTAGAGTTTTATGGCCTTGACCCTTACGCACAGCGATTGTTCCAGATTCTCTGAATCTTTTGATGATGTTATGCACGGTTGATGATGATAACTTAAAAGTCTTTGCTATTTTACGCTGGGTAACACCATTCTGGTATTGCTGCACTATCTTTCTGCACAACAATGGTGGAATTGGTGATCCTCTTACCATCTTGGCTTCTGAGAGACACTGACACTCTGAGAAGCTCTTTTTATACCAATCATGTTATTAATTGACCTAATTAGTGTTAATTGGTCTTCCAGCTGTTGTTCCTCAGTCTAGTGTAGAACCACTAGACTGAGGAACAGCTTCTACCCTGAGGCTGTTAGACTCATGAATAAATAAAAATAAAATAAAAAAATAAACACTGCAAAATATCACATCATACTGATGCTGATCTGTTTTCTTGTTGCTGTATTCATCTGTGTTCATCTGTGACCATCTGCTCATGCAGACTCATGTTCGTGCTGCTGTTTATTCCCACTATATTAAGCTTAGTGTATTACTAGTTGATGCTTTTCTTAGTTAGTTCTAGATGTTATTACTGTTTTTCTCTTTCATTTGTTGTTGGATGTAACTGGGACCTCGTGTACATAATCTCGTTTTCATCTCATGTACCACATGCGGTGCAAATGACAATAAAGACTCTCTGACTCTGACTCTGACTTATTGCTACTTGTCCCAACTTTTTTGGGATTTGTTGACACTGTGAAATTTTGAATCAACATATTTTCCTTTAAAATGTTACATTTACTCAGATTAAACTTTTGATCTTTCATCTATGTTCTATTACGAATAAAATATTGACATTTGCCTTCATCATTGCATTCAGTTTTTATTCACACTTTGTTTAGTGGCCCAACTTTTTTGGAATCCGGTTTGTACATTATGCAACTGTCATTTATATAATTTGCCTGCAGCTGAAAGGCAAAGGCAGACAGTAATGCTGTTGCCCATGTTTGTGAGTGTGTGTCTATAACCAAAATATATCTCATTAACAACTGGCCAGATTTCATCGGAACATGCAGAATTTATTCATTGGATCCAGATAAACAGCTGGTTTATTTTGAAGTCAGGTTCAAAACTTTGCCACAGCCAACTAAACTTAAATATGGCAAAAAATGGCTATAACTCAGTCCGTTTTTCAAATCTTGACCTAAACTGCAGTGTGATAGTATCAGAGACTGGTCCCCATTTGATATTCCGATTGCGAGCAGATTGCAGAAAATGTTTAAAATGTTGTCATTAACTAGTGATGAATGGACAATGATCAATTTTCCAACTTTGTTTCATGGGAAAAGTGGAAAAAGTGTTTGTGTCAACCCTTTTTGTCTGTTAGCAAAGTACCTCACGAACCTCTGGATGGATTATAATGAAATAATAATAATAATAAATTCAATTTATACCGCACTTTTCATTAATAAAAATCTCAAATGTTCTGATAATCATTACATGCAAGTCCACAACTGATTAACTTCTGAATCCAATCCAATACAACCAACTGATATTAAAACATCTCTATAATTCTGTTATATAAATACTGTACAGTATTTGGCCAAAGTTAGGCGTGTTTGTAGTTGACACGTAGTCCAGGTGCTTGAAGTCTTTGCTTAAAACTGTAGTGATGGCTGATGGAGTCAACCCAGTCTGTCTGATAGCAAAATATTGAATAAACCACTGGATGGATTTTAATGAAACTCTCAGAAACTAATCACACTGGATGTAGATCTACAACTGATCAACCTTTGGAGTCAGCCTAGTTCATGATGGCTGCCTCAGCTAAATGACATTAGCTAACACAACAGATCTAACAATCAAAACTGCAGATATTGAGCTAAATTTTGATCGTAGTGGAGACTTAGTCCCAACACAAACACTGATCATGACATCTTGCAACGTCACACGAGACTGCACAAACAGTAATGTTATCTTTGAAGTTTCTCACCCACACCTCCAACGCCTTTCTGAGGGTCATTGTACCTCCTAGACAACTCCACCCCTCCTACTCCTCATCAACATAACAGGCCTCAGCTGCTACCCCCTTCACGTAACACCCCTCCACCGTCGTCGTCTTTCCATAACACATCTGAGCACCATCAGCAGCAGGGAGGACGTCCAGGCAAGACCACAGGTCCGGATGAATCGAGTCCCAAACTCCTGAAAGGATGTGCACCTCAGCACGAGGGTGGTGCCTGCTCTGTGGAAAACAACATGCCTGGTCCCGGTGCCGAGAAACAACCAAACAAACTCACACCGTGACTACAGACCTGTGGCCATGAAGTCACTGGAGGCTGGTCCTTAAAGTCCATGACCCACCATGTTTTCAAATTGCATCGCCATTAATATTTAGTAGTTAATTAAATAATGAAACAGAAGCGTTATTTTATATTGTAGAGGAATAACGCTAAATGTGTTATTTCATGATTTATTGCAGATTTTAGCCGCAGCTCCGGGAAAATCTGCCCCTCTCCATAAATGGGCATTGACGTCACTGAAGTATCCGCCTTCTAAAAAATAAATAAAAACAGAGCGCTGGTCCAGCTGTACCCAGCTGCACCGGGAAATATTTAGAGATCGCGCATCCACTAGTTTAATTCGATCGCTCTCAACAAATTCATTAATTTCCTCATGAAGCTGGCTGGCTATTTATTCTCTCCCCGTGACCTGTAAATCAATCCAGTGACAGGTCGGGGGTACAGAATTAAAATGCAGCCGACAGCTTTAACCGCAGCGGTGTTATATCTTATTAAAAAGTTCTAAAAAATAAATAAAAACAGAGCGCTGGTCCAGCTGTACCCAGCTGCACCAGGAAATATTTAGAGATTGTGCATCCACGTATAGTTTAACTGCAGTTTTAACTCTCACTCTCATAAGCCTCCATCGCGAACTCACTCCTGCCTTCTGACTGGATCCTTTATTTATGTCATTCCGGACTTCGGCAATCTTCGGCCGGGTTTCCGGAAGTTTCCAGGACTCCGTTGTTTTTTTTACACTCGCCTGGCCCAAATGCAAAAATGAAAATAGACTTCATATTCTACTACAGTAATTGTCCAATATGGTGAATTGTTACTGTCACGGTGGGTGTTGTCCTTTAAGCATGTCAGAGCAGTGGTGGAATCACACCTGGACCCCTACACTAGACATTAAACTGGACTGGACAGCTAACATCAACACCCTCTACAAGAAAGGGCAGAGTCCTTTAATGTCTGCAGGACCATGATGCAGATGTTTTACTGCTCTGTGGTCTCCAGCACCATCTTTTATGCTGTGGTGTGCTGGGCACCTTCAGTCGTAGACTGAGACCACAGAGGTGCTCCACAGAACGCCACAGGAAGTCCTTCCTCCCTGTGGCTATCAAACTTTTCAACTCCTCCCCCTTTCTGCACATAGGACAATAAAATTAATCCTGTACTACAATAAACACTTTACTGTTTCTGTCGGCTCCTGACCTGTTATAGACCTAAATTGTTGGTATTTTATATTCTGTTGTTTTTATATCTTGTGTGTACTGAAACTCTGGCACAACAATTTCCTGCGGGATCAGTAACGTTCTTATCTGTAGCTAAAATAGCTACATCTCTGTCATTTCTCTTCACAGGTTGTTCTTATATTAAACATCTGGCATAAAAGGTTGTGCGCGATACACATTTCTTTTAGAAGTGTTTAATTTTAATATGTTTTTCTCCTACTGTGATTTATGAAAATATAGATCTATAAAGTTCTTTATATGGATTTTTACAGCATAATTTTGTTTAAAGTATCAGTATTTTGACTAAGTTTAATTATTATTTTTTACACCCTCTCTTTTCAGTCTGATGAAGACTTCCAAGAGAGAAAACGGGAAGTAGAAAACATCATGAAGAAAAATGCTGACTGGATCTGGGACTGGTCCAGTCGACCTGAGAACAGTCCACCAAAGTAAAGAGTTGTTTTTAGTTAACACTGTTGTTGAAATATTTAGGTCAGAGTCTGAATCAATAGTGTGAAGGCAACATGCCAGCAAGACATAAAGTTGAAACAGACTGCTTGTTTTTCTTCATATACGATGCTTATTTGTGATTTGTAGAGTTTACACTGGCCTCTGTGTGAGCAGAAGTGTTAGCATGACATTAAACTGGCGCTCACTGATCTTTAATCCATTCAAAAGAGTGAATTATTAATGTGCTCCTCTGCAGGGAGTTCCTGCTGAGGTACCCCAAGCGCTCAACCTCTCTCAGCATAAGAAACACCAGCGTCATGAAGAAGGGAGGCATTCTCTCTGCTGATTTTCTGAAGCTTTTCCTTCCCTCATTAATCATTTCTCACATACTTGCAGTTGGCATCGGGTAAGCTACTGGATTTCATTCCTAATGCTGGGAATATTGGGGAGCCTCAAACGAAAAGCACAGTACAGGTAGTCCCCGACTTACGAGCGAGTTCCGTTACGAGTTGCTCGTAACACGGAAATCTCGTAATTCGGAACGGCCGCCACGTGTCTCGTAAGTCCGGAATTTCGCTCGTAAGTTGGAACGGTTTTGCTAGCGCGACTACAAACACTCGTTTTTCATCGAAAAACTGCTTACGAGTGCATAAAAATGATCGGAAACGTGTGTCCACATGTTTAGCTAACGAACTGTGGTGAAAAAACACAGAAAAACTCGGTATTTTTTGCGTTTTTTCCAAAAATTCGCCAGCTCGTAAGTCCGGAACCTCGTAGGTCAGAGCGCTCGTAAGTCGGGGACTACCTGTATGCTGTATTTTTGGCTGCGGCTAATGTAGTTTTACATGAAGGCATTTCCCACATGGATGAAAAACGTTCTTTAGATCTTGTAAAAATAGCAACAAATAGACTTTTTGTTGCTATTTATCAACATCGACGATACAAGCAAATGCAATATGAATCGGAGAAACTGCATTTCCTTTGAAAATGCAGCATGAATGTTTATTGCTTAAGAACCTGCTGAAAACCATGCTGAAATGGAAGAACAAGCCTAAGTTGGGAGAAGAAAGCAGAAAGAACACATATTTGATGAATTAGGTTTAAATAGGCAGAAAAGGGCACAAAAATTAGGAAATAAGCTATAAAAAAAACATTTGCAAAAAAAAAATAAAAAAAGGGCTGAAAAGGCCGAAAGAAGCTTAATCTACCAGAAGGAAGCGGAAAGAGCTGGAATGGGCTAAAAATATGGAATTAGCCCAAAAGGCTAATGTTTGTATAAAACAGCTAGTAGTTGAAATAGCAGAAACAAGATGAAAGGAGCAAGCTAAAATTACCATAAATAAGTTAAGTAGGCTGAAAGTGGCAAAAAATCACCACAAAAACTAGAATTTATTTGAAAACAGCTGAAATTAGTTAAAAAGCTAGCTGAAAAGTTAGAACAAGCTTAAATTAGCAGAGGAAAGCAGAAAGAACATGTTTGCCCAATTAAGCTGAAAGAAGCAGAAATTAGCACAAAAAAGTGGAAATTATCAGAAAAAATGTGAAATTTGCAACAACAACAAAAAAAAAACAGCTGAAAAGAAGCTTAAAAAAAGGCAGAAAGAAGCTGAAATTATTCCATTCCCAACCCCCATGTGATCATTCCTTAGAGAGACATTTTCTAGAGAGACACGAACAGCCGGAAACAAATTCCTTGTGTGTGTCAACATACTTGGCCAATAAACCTGATTCTGAAATTACAAGAAGTGGAGAGAGCACATTTTTACTGAATTAGGTTGGAAAAAGTTGAAATTATGTCAAATGTGGAATTAGCTGAAAAAGCTAAAATTAGCGTAAAACAGCTCAATAATAGCTGAAATAGCATAACAAGCTGAGATTAGCAGAAAGAAGTCGGAAGAAGCACAAACATTTTGTAGTTAGCAGAAAGAACCTGAAATGAGCACAAAACAGCAGAAATTAGCTGAAAAAAGTATCAATTTGCACAAGGAAGCTGAAAGGAGCTGAACCAAAACAAAATGTGAAAGGAGCAGTAAAAGGCTGTAAACACATCTAAAGATTTGAAGGATGTAAAATGAGCTCAGTTAATTTTCTATATGGAAACACAATTTCAGAAAAGGCTAAATATTTCAAAAAGCCAAAGTTGCACCAATGCCAAAAGTCATAGCAGGATTGTCCTGAAATAGCTGAACATTTTTTATACGATTTGTTAACATAGCTTCAAAACTGCTGGACGGAAAGATGCCGAAAAAATGTACGGAAGAAAAATGGATCACAACAGTGTGAATGCTTCATAAACATTCACTCTATTAACTAAGAGCAGATACTAATGTCCTGATTCAATCTGGTCTAGGCTTTTGCTAGAATCCGACATGCTTGGCCAATAAACATTTAAGAAAAATTGTTTTATATTTAAAACAAACTTTAAAAATATGTTGCTTTACTTTGTTTTCAGGATCTATATTGGAAAACGCCTAACATCCCATCACACCTACTAAGGAATGTTTGGACCGCTGTGCAACCAGCTTGGCATGCCTTAAAACGGGACCTGAAGACTGAGGGGAGACGATGTGCAGTTTGGACCGAGTGCCCCACACCGTTAAGGAGGTTCAAGACCTCTCGTTGCCTCTGAACACATCAGTGACCAGTCCACTGCTTCTTGCTGTAGTTCCTGTCCTAGAGGTTTCAGTTTTGCCGCTTACTGCACCTTAAATCTGCACGTCGGGGAGAATTTCTTTTAATTCACCTTTTTGATTGAACTAAAATGGGGTTTGTTTTGCTGTCAAATATTTTTGATCAACTGCGGAATGAAATGTGTATGCAAGGAATCCCATTCAATAATGACTTCACATTTGTACATTAAATTGTGACTGTATAGTTAAATATTAGCTTGATTAGTGCTAATCTCGTCCATTTATTCAGGAGGTAGAATCACTGACAGCCTGATCGTTTTACCAACGAGAGCTTTGCAGTAAAAGGAAAGGAATGGCTGCGGAAGAACACAATTAAAATTTTATTGAACTTTGGTCAAAATATTAAACAAGTGAATACATTGCCACCGTGTTAGGAATCAATGGACAAAGACAATGCGTTGTGTTTTAATGTCAGTATATGTTTTGTGTAGTTAGCCATGTCTGCATTCACAACTACGAAGATCCACATTTGCGATATGTGGTTCAAATTTTGGGTGGCATCCCTAATAAATGGAAGAAAAAAAGCACATGTATGAGGCCTGTCTTTAATTCCTACTTATTACAAGATGTGGAGGCACTCTTATAACATAAAACTGTGTGTGGTGTGCAATTTCCCCCCATTTCTGAGTTTCCATAGACAGCTACATTATAGCAGCAGTGTATGAGGATGTAGGTCTATAAAATAGGATTTACAAATAATGCACGAGGTTTGGGACATAACCTGTAGCTGTCTGATAAAAGTAGGCAATAAGGCTGCAGAGTCCCTTTGTCCTGGACTCCGTCGTGTGCCTTTCAGTTTCCAGCCTGCGTTCTAAAACATGGTCGTCCTCATCTTCTTTTCGTTTCTAATGGTGGGCTCTCAATCTGATCACCCCAATTGTATTTCCATGAGAAATTAGCTTGATCTGCTCAAGACAGTGTTGCGACTGAACTTTTTTTCCACCTCTCTACAACATTAAAAAAAAAACACATGCAAAGCAATAAACATGTTTTAATACTATACTTCTAAATTTAAAAACACGTCTGTAAGTTTTAGTTTATTTTATTATGTGGATGACAAGGTGTACTTGAGTAGATACAGTCAGTGAAATGATGTCACCGTATTAAATGGGGTAAAATAAGAGAAGGGAAGGAAGAGAAACAAGTCCACTTTCCAAACTCATTGCCTTCTCCACCATTAGTTCGACCTGAATTCAAGGCCAAACGAGGGGAATGTTACAGCTGGGCTCATCGGCCGTTAATCCGTGCCTCACAGGACCCGGAAACCTTTGAATGATGGAAACAACCTTGACAAGACGTCATTGTACGGACTTCCAAGAGTTCTGTTGTTAAATCGTGAAATGAAGGCTTAAAATGTCAACACAAACACCAACGTTCAAGAGTTTGACCTCTAGGGAGTGCCATTCCGTCAATTAGACCCGAACTGGGCTTTCTGGGTCAGGGGGGCGTGTTGACTGCCCTGGTGCCAAGGGCAAAAAGCAATCTAAGCTCATACTCAAAAAAATAAAACAGACCTATGGATCAACCTCCTGCGGCAAAAAAAAAGTAGACGCGTGCTTTCGAACTCTTCACCAGGAGGACATCACGAGGCTGTTTCTTCTCATACAGATAAGACAAGTAGTAGGCTGAACTACACAGGTATGGTAAAAGCCCTATCCTCTGGAGCCGCGAACCTTTTAGTTGATTTTGTCCTGGAAAATGTACAAGTTGTTGGTGGCTGCCACAGCGATCACGTTCTCTTTGGGGTGCCAGGCAGTGTGGAGGATTTTCTTGTTGAAGTCCAGGCTGTCCACGCTGATCTCGTCCTTCTTCCTCTTGCCGCCTGTGGACACTTTACGAGGTTTGAGCGTGGCCCGTGGTTTGCTGCTCTCCCGGGACGCCTCCAGTGTGATATCCCGCCTGGTGTTGCGGTCAAACATTCGGAAGAAGTTGTTGTAGGAGCCAGTCATGATGGCACTGATGAAGAAACAAAAACAAACTGATTACAGTAGACCATCGCTACTTCGCCGTTCGTTCGTTTTTGCGGACTCGCTCTATCGCGGTTTTTCAAAGTAAGACTGGACATGACACACAATTGACTTGACTGATGGATGAGCTGCACGATTGGCATGGCATTTTTTTTGTTTAAAATAAATAAATTAGCACCAGTGTGCAGTCCAAGCTGCAGGAGGAAGCTGCTTCTTGCAGCGCGTCAGATCTCCGCTCTGCAGCGGATAAGTGGGCGTGGCCAAGATTGCTGGCAGGTGGCAGAGAGCTGATATCATGACATGCTGTGCTCTTTTAGAGCGTTTAATAGTTTACATTGTTTAGAATATTGCAAGAGTGTGGGAAGGGTTTAAGACCATTTTATAAATATATACTAAAATAAACTACTACTGTACTTAGTTTTATTTGTCCCCGTAGGGAAATTAGTTTGCAACATTGTCAGCAGGCATTTACATAAAGGACATACTTATACAAACATGACATTAACATCCATCATTACAGCAAAGACGTTTGTGCTCAGTAAGTCATGATACCTTAGTATTATTTCTTGATTTAACTGCTTGTGGTATGAAAGAAAATTTTGTTCCGTTTCTTGAGAATAAAGGAAGGCCGTACCTTCGCCCTGAAGGAAGCAACTCAAATGAGGATCTTAGGGGATGTGTGTTGTCTGCTATAATCTTGTTTGCCTTCCTCATAACTTACTACTTGTACTACTATTCCTACTTCATAGTTTTTCCACTTATCGCGGAGCTTCAGGGTGCGGATCCCCCGTGTTAACCTCACGCACTCTTCCACTGGTACATTTTCATCTTTAAATCACTTCTTGGTCTGCTGCCCTCATACATCTCCTCCTACATGTCTTTGCGTGAGTGCAGCTACAGTGTGCGCTCTCAGGACATGATTACCTGCAGTGTTCCGTCAGTGAGGACTGAACTTGGAAAAAGGGCCTTCTCCTACTCTGCTCCTGCTTCATGGAATATCTTACAAAAAGATCTGAAGCTCTCGACCTTGACCTCTCTAAATGGTTTTCAGAATCTGTTGGAATCCTGGCAAAAACCAATGCAGCATGTTCCTGTTTTTGATTTTCTACATCTGCCTTATAATCTGTCTGTTTTGCTACTTTGATATCTTTGTTTTAATTTGTTTGAAAAAAATTCTGTATTTCTCTCTTATGTTTGTCTATTGTTGATTGTTTAAGGAAATTCTACTGTTGCTGTTGTCATCATTCTTTAGTTTGTAGACAGGTCTCTCTTGTAAATGAGTCCTCGAGATTCAATAACTGTGTTTCCATCTATTTTCAATTCGAATTTTGAGCGAATTTTTGAAAATTCGCAAAAAAATTAATGCGAATCAGAAGTGTTTCCATCAACTGGCTTGAAGCGAATCCACCAGGCCACGCAAAGCGGCATTACGTCAGACGTCAGCGTTACGCACGTCTACAGTAAACAGGAAGTAGCGGTTGAAAACAGGACCCGACCACACATCTCGGCAAAATGGAGAGAATATTTCAGGAATGTGTTGCTATCGGGCAAGTTGTATTTATTCTGTCATGCCAACTAGTTTTAGCGATGTTACAGCGGAAACAGCTGATCAGTCACATGCCGTGAATGTTCGCTACGTCAGAACTGAGTCTGCAAATCTGTTTCCATCTCTCGTTTTGCACATCAGCTGTTTCGAAAAACCCAAAAACCACCTCAAGCGAGCGTATCAACTTTTTTGCGAATTAGAGGAAGCTAATTCGAATTGTGCCGTTTCCATTCACCTTTTCTGATGCAATACTTCAAAATGCGCATCAGGAAACCTTGATGGAAACACGGCTAATGAGATTACCGGTAACCTGCCTAAATAAAGGTTGAATGAATAAACGAGGGACTACTGTGCACCTGGCTTGCCACAAACATTAATTGACTAATGCAGAAAGACAGATTATTTATGAAATGGATGAATGGGCAGAAGAGAAACACCATCCAGTCCAACAGAAGGACATTTACCTGTCACTGCCATTCCAGCAGCACTCAAACTTGTCAAAGATGCAGTCGTTTTCATACAAAGAGCAGAGTTTACTGCGGAGATATTCATGGACCTGAAACAAAACAAAGCCTAGATCAAATCACTGGCCTTGAAACATCTTGAAACATTAAGACTTTACTGGGATTTATTTCCCTGACATCAAAGGAGCCGACGTCAGTTTATGCACCTGATACGTCTCCACTGGCCTGTTCTCCATGTTGAGGTCCCAAACTTTGACTGAGAGGTAGTCACGCGTCATCATGTAGCGTCCACTGTGACTGAACTTCACGTCTGAGATGGAGGAGATGATCTCTGAGAAGAAGGATCGGCTGCTCGGATCCTCAGGTTCCTCAAAGACTAAAACAATAAAGGTGTCCCTGAAGTTATTTACAGGTACTGGACAGTAAATTAAATTAAAATGCTGATTTTTAATGGGAACAATTGAATGTAGTGAAGTGTGGAGAACGACAGTACTTACACTTTGAGTGCATATCGCAGAGTGCCGCTGCTCGCGTGTCACACAGGCGAATGGTGCCTTTGCTACTGCTGTACACAAATACATTGCATTGGTTTGGGTGGCACTCAGCAGCTGTGATTACTTCCGTCAGTTCCTCCATGTTGGTGGGCTTGATGTCTACAATATCTGGGAGCACACAGTTAAGGAACTGGACATGTCACGTTTTAGTAAGATGCATGAACGCTAATCCACACGTTCAATATCTGCTTTCTGACCTGGGAAAGGATACTAAAACTTCTGTCTGTGATTTCCAAGTGCCATAGATTTATTCTTAGGTCGTCTGCAGAGAGGTAAGTTTCGTGATCACTATTTACAGAAATGGAATTAATGTGATAGGTGTGCGCATTCGCAAAGATCCTCCGTGGGCTTGCTTCTACCATGAGATCCATTGGCATCAGTACTGGTACCTGAAACGAGACGAAACGCAAGCTTTTACAGTTGTTTGCAACTTTTATACCTCTTCATCACGTCCAAAAATCAGTCGGATCTCAACCGTGGCTCCACGTACCCGTAAAGAGGTGATTCTAAAAGGATCCCTGAGTCGCCCATCCTCGTCTTTCAGGTTGTAACCTTCTGCTCGTTTATCTCTTTCACTTATTTTCCACAATTTGATAGTTTTATCTGGCAACAAGCAAAGTTCAAAGGTAAACTTGTGTTGCCCGTTTCAGCTTTGTATGTCAACAACAAACGCTCTTACCGTTTGTTGAAAGTAGAAAGTGAGCAGCATTTTGTTGGGGTAGCCATCTTATTTTATTAATTTTTTCCTCGATTTCTAAACTTTTCAAATAGTCAAATTCCGGCTCGTGACTCTGAAAAGTGCTATAGACGTTATATTCTCCACGCAGGTGTGGGCGATTCTTAGACTGAAACGAGCAATAAACAGCATGAGTCGCCAAGCGGAAACATTGTGATGCAGCACAGGAGAACGCGCGTCGATCTGCTGGGCGAATCTTACCTCCTGTTCATGCTGAAATATCACGACTCGTCCTCCTTTGTCTCCAGTTGCAAGTAAGTCTCCAGAATGGTTGAACTCGACAGTTGAGATTATGTCAGCTGGAAAAAGACAACACAATGAATTCTAAATGAACATGTCGTGATAGTTTAACGACGGCAGACTAAGAAAAATGCATTATTAATTAGCCAAATCAGAATACCTGGAACATGCATTATATATTAAATGCCAATTTGACTAACGCCATCCTCTGTGATGATTTTTTTTTAGCTGGAACATTTTTCACTTTACACTCATAAAAATACATAGCACTGCAGAGGCTAAATCGTTTTTTGCTGAAGCAAAGGTCTCCATGCTGGCTCGTTTGAGGAGTATTTGCTAAAGCTGCAGCAGTGCTGCTGTGGACACTATGGATCTGAAATTCTATAGAAAAAAAGGAGCTTTTCTATATTTTCCATTGAAAGCTAACGATGACTCACACTGCACTCCATGTAGTTCAGGTCATACATAATTTTCCACATATTTTCATCAGGTTAAATGGCAATTTGAAGCGATACAGAA
This sequence comes from Garcialebias charrua, assembly GCA_038048925.1. Lineage (NCBI taxonomy): Eukaryota > Metazoa > Chordata > Actinopteri > Cyprinodontiformes > Rivulidae > Garcialebias > Garcialebias charrua. The sequence continues at coordinate 162,376 of JBBPBX010000010.1, read as the reverse complement.
CAAAACTTGAAATGCATGCACAGTTTCCTTTGAAGACGAATACAGCAATATTCTGAATAAACAAAGCTCAGTTTCAAACAACTAAAGCGAACATATTTTTAGACATGCATTGTAAGATGTTTGAATTGGACTAAACGTTGGCGTCTGGATTTACAAATTGTAATAATTCACTGTGTGACCAATGACAAATTTGAGACAAATTGACTGGTTTTGTATATGATTCACTTTTCTATCAGTCTCTGGTCAGTTTATTTTTATCAATGACCCAAATAAATCTAAAACAGTTAATTCTGGTCCTCTGGACATTCAAAAAAAAAAAAAAAACGTAAATAAATAAATAAATTGTAGAAACGTTTCGTCTTTCCCCCGAAAGACTTCT
>JBBPBX010000010.1:135506-161959 GCA_038048925.1 Garcialebias charrua | reverse complement strand
TTTTTTTTATGTCCAGAGGACCAGAATTAACTTTTTTTTAGATTTTTCTACCTGGATTGTTGAGCATGCATCAAGAGACCCAAATAAATATATACTGTATATTTTTTTATTTTAAGGATCGACATGGCCTGAATGACTAAAACATCTATTATGCATAATGTTAAAATTTTAAAAACAACTTTTAAGCATGAATGGCAAAAGAAACATCATTTGCACATTGTGTGACCAGATTACAGTTGCAGTAAAAGCTGCACAGCATTTATGTTACCCCTGGTGAAGGCACACAGAATGCTTTAACTGACACATTTCTTGTTTGTTTTACAAACAGCAAATTAACTTTTTGGAATAACTGCTTGTAGATTTTGGGGAAAATTGCAAATAAAATTAAATGAAATGAATTTAGAAAATAAATTGTTTGAGTAACCACAGAATATCATGAACCAAGAATACAAACAGTGCTACAATGAATGCGTTCCTGCCAAAGCACCACTTTGTGACTGAGGAAAAGACTACCGTACATAATAAGTGAAGGTTTTTTCAGGGGTAATCACAGCGAGCGAACTTCCATGAACGATTCGGCAATTTGTTTTATGCCGAATACCCTGCCTGATGCAACCCGGGCTCAAACCTGCAACCTCAGGACTACAAGACGGCTGCACTGACCACCAAGCTACTGCAGCCCCTAATGACTGCATAAGTGCCTTTGGAAAATTACTGAAGAGTAGAGAAAATGCATAAAAGCAATAAACCACTTTATTGTCGTATGTTAATAATTGTGTTATTAAAAGATCAATATGTAGCGGACACAGCCTGGTACATATTTAGTGTGTACCACTATTTGTATAGCTTTTAAAATTAGTACCATGGCCCATACAAACATTAACTGTTTTCTTACTAGGATAAATGTAGTCACTTAACACTTTTTCTTAATCATTGAGCTGTTAGTGGCAGACATCTACAACTACATTTCACTGGATACCTTAGTTTCTTTTGTTGGATGTAACTGGGTGCACGCAATTGTGTTCCACTTCATGTACCACGTGTGGTGATATGACAATAAAATCTACTTGAACTTGAACATTTTCTTAGACTATCCGAAGAAAACAAGAATCATTAGCACTATAGTCAATTAAGAGATTATCTCTACATATCATAAACGAAAAACTCTGTGATGGAGTTAAATTCAAAGCAGTCTGCTCCTCAGATGGTGTTAAATTATTATTTTTATGGATGGGTGTTTCTGTTCAGTGCACAGAGATGACTTCTGTTGGGACTTGGTGCTATACAGTATAAATAAACTGAACTGAACTGAATACAGAACTTATTTAAATGCTATTTTCTTAGCAATTTTATCCACCACTAATTGGACTAGTAGCAGTTTAATAACAAATGTGTAAACATACATTTAGGCCATAAATTGAGACATTTATGGGATAACTTTAAACATTAAAAATATTTATTATTTTTTATTTATTTATTTGTTCATTTCAAATTTAAAACACTTTTTTTTTACAAAATCATATTAAGAAAAAAAATTAAATGAAAGGAAGCAGAAGAAGGAAAAAATCTTATAATATCTGCCCCTTTTTAAACAAAATCAATTCAAACAATCAATTTTAAACAGTAATTATCCATGAACCAAATATGTAACTTATTACAATTCAAAAATATATGGTACTTATCATTTTCACCATATATAAATATATACAGTATTTTCAAGAGTTCACTCTTAATCATTCTCTTAAATATAAACACAGACTTAGCCTTTTTGACAACATTATCCAAACCATTCCACATACCTATGCCCTGTATTAAAGTAGACCTACTCCTAAAACTTGTTCTATAACGTGGTTTAAAAAAAATGTCAGTTCCCTTAAGGTTATAACTGCTTTCTCTCTTTACAAAATGTTTTTGAATATTCGGTGGTAAGTGTTAGATTCTGTGCTTTATACATTAACAAAATAATATTATATTCCACCAGATCATAGAACTTCAATAGTTTCATTTTAGAAAACAATATATTAGATGGATGACAGTAATGCACTCTTGTTATTATTCTTATAGCTCTTTTCTGTAAGATAATAATAGGCAGTGATATACTGTAGTTCTGCACGCTGTTCCCCAAACATCAACACAGTAGTTCAAATGTGGTACAATTATTGCATTATACAGCAAATACAGGGCTTTATCCTTCAATAAGTCTTTCACTCTGTATAATACAGCCGAGGATTTAGATATTTTTATTTTAACAGAATTTATGTGCTGCTTCCAAGACAATTCATCATCAATAATTATTCCCCAAAACTTTGTTTAATTCACTCTACATATTTCAACACCATTAATTATGAAAGGAACAGCAGAAGTTATCTTTTTATTACTATAAAAATCATATAGTTTGTTCAAGATCAAACTTATGTTTAAAGTAGGATGTGTATTTTTAAACACATTAATTCAAACTACCGTAATAGTAATTACTTAATTTTGACTTGAAAGAATACTACTAATGAAATCTAATGGAAGTTATCTAAATCTATTGCTGTGTTGTATAAACTAAAGGACTTGTTGAATGATAGGGCTCTTTATTTACTGTATAATTCAATCTTTGTTCCACATTTAATTTACTGTCTGGAGGTTTGGGGAAAAGCTTGTAAAACTATAACAAACTCTGTTTTTATTTTACAGAAGAGAGCTGTGAGAATTATTTCTAGAAAACCTTATTGTCATCCCTCAAATATATTATTTAAACAACTGAAAGTACTGAAGTTTTATGATTTGGTGGACTATAATATTTTGTTAGTAATGTATAGGGCTCATATGAATATGCTACCCTCAAATGTTCAAATGTGTTTCATTAAGAGAGAAAGCTGTTATAGTCTAAAGCACATGTGCGGCCGTGGTGTAGTGGTAATGGCAGTCGTCTCCCGATCGGAAAGTTGGCGGTTCGACTCCCGGGACCCGCACCATGTGTCGTTGTGTCCTTGGGCAAGACACTTAACCCTGAGTTGCTCCCGGTGGGACTGGAAAGCACCTTGCATGGTAGTCTGCCGCCACCGGTTTATGAATGTGTGTAGCATTCAATATATGTGTAGCACTTATTATTATGTGTCAAACTCATGGCCAGCGGGCCAGATGTGGCCCGCCATGTCATTTTATGTGGCCCGCGAGAGCTTAGTTTAAAAGTTTTGAGTGTCTAAAAATAAATACAAGCGTGTTTTGACCAAAAACTACATTTCCCACAATGCCTTTCAACTACGGTAGCCCACAATGCCTTTCGACTACGGAAGCCGCAGCAGTGTTTCTACCTTCATGCCAACGAGTGGAATTGAGATATAAATAATGATCCCAAAATGTCCAGAAAGAGAAAAGTTGATGCAGACGGAAGTTTCAAGAAAGATGGGAAGGCGAATACTTGTTTGTGCTTCCAGGAGAAAGACCGGTATGTCTTAGGGCTGTGCGATATGACGATATATATCGTGGGGACGATAGAAACGTGTCTATCGTGCTACTTTCCTTCTATCGTCTCTATCGTGATAAATAAGAATAAAAAAATAACTGTCGCAAAGAAGCTTCATATTGTGGTTTTGCGAGATGACGGCGCTGCTTTATGTTTGACGCACGCGCGGGTTTGCGACACATGCTTTACGTTGTTAAACTCGAGTTCAACAGAGACGCAGCCGGCATGAAGCCGGTGTCACCAGATATCTATGGGTGTCACAACATGGAGAAACAGCTGCGCAGGCAGCCCAAGAAGAAGAACTTTTACCAAAAAGAGGGGAAGCTCACCTTGTTAGCTTCCATTATTTCGCTCCGCTGAAACTCGGAGACAAAATGGGTCCAGAGGACACGAAGTTCAACCGAGTCCGAACTCGGGTCCAGTTAACCAATACAAAACAGACCAGAGACACAACAGAACCGGAATCAAACGCAACGTTTTCTCTTTTCTGTTTCTTTGCCTTGTTTACTCCAGATTCCAGTCAGAGCGGATTTCTTCTTCGTGGGTTTTATTAGCAGCCGTTGTTTTACCGCCACCTGCAGGAAAAATTTGGACCAAAGTAGGTCCAAATTTCCTTGTTCTTTTTGTTCACATTCTTATAATTGTAACTGTATCTGTAGTAAAATAAAAAAATAAAAAATAAACTTTGGTCCAAATTTTTCCTGTACACACACACACATTGTGTTGTATACTGTATTTACAACACGATGTGTGTGTGTGTGTGTACAGGAAAAATTTGGACCAAAGTTTTTTTTTATATCGTGATATATATCGTTATCGTGATATAAAAAAGTCCATATCGTGATATATGATTTTTTCCATATCGCCCAGCCCTATGTCTTTTGTGTTACGAGGCAGTGTCGGTTTTGAAACCAAACACGGAGCTAAGTACGCTAAAGCTAGCCTTCAAGAAAAGCAACACATTGTGCCAAGAATTAAAAGGCAAACTGCGGTCGCAGCAGAGTTTGTTCATGAAACCCACAGCCAAAAACGAGGCTGCAGTGAAAGCTAGCTTCATTGTGGCTGAAGAAATCACTTCCAAGTTGTTTTCAGATGGAGCGTTTTTGAAACAGTGCATGCTGAAGGTCTGTGAGCAGAGACGCAAACAAGTCATCACGCAGATGTCCGACACGATCACGGCTTTCCAGCGGACTTATGGATGTGACAAGTGAAACAGGACAATCTTGTCCACTTTCCTGTTTGTCAGGTTAGCATTTTTTTTAAACAATTAAAATATAATAAAATGTAATTCAACAAAGAAGAAGAACATTTAAACTGTGTGCAATTTAATGATTGTGCTTGCATTTTGTTTTGTGTTTATCATTTTCAGAACATGATCAATCGTAGAGAGAGAATCCACTTGTGTGTTCCAGGCAGCATCTCCTCATCAAAGACTACCGGTAACCAAAAAACTTGAGTAATATAGTTGTGAACTGAGTCAACCTTTATTTTGGTATTTTTAGTTGATTACATATTATTTATGTGTAGCTGCTGTTGTAATTATTTAATGTTTGCAGGGTGTGTATGCACACAAATTGTTGTCATCAAACCATCAGTTGGATGCAAGGCTGTGTGTAGCCTTTTTTTGTAAAATGCTACATGTGTCATACATGTTCTTTGCAGCTCAGTTTTATGTTATTTTTCTTTATTAACTTGGACATCTTAAAAAGCTAAGTCTGGTCTTCTGGACATTCAAAAAACAAAACAAAACAAAGCAAAAAAAAACTAGAAACATTTCGTCTTTCATCCGAAAGACTTCCTCAGTCTGAGACGCTGTATTCAGCTCAGTCTTATAAATAGCACCCTCTCACAGTGGATCAACCAGTTGGCTGATGACAGCCGAAACCAGCTGCTCACATAATCATGGAGGACCACCTCTGGAACATCAGGTCCAGAGGACCAGACTTAGCTTTTTTAGATTTTTCTACCTGGATTATTGAGCATGCATCAGGGTATTAACTTGGACAGTTTGATCTAGGGGTGCACCGATTTCAATTTTCTGGCCGATCACCGATTACCGATTTTTAGAAAGTCTGACCTGCCGATTCCGATTTTGGCCGATACCGATTTTCAGGTGTTAAAAGGTCAAAAAGCACCCTAAATTTTCAGGATTTTCCAACCTTTGCTGAGGCAGATAAAATCGGTAGATAAAATCGGCTTCTCATTTAAAGATCGGCCGATCACCGATCTCCCTAAATTAAGGAAATCGGAGCCAATCGATCGGCCGGCCGATTTATCGGTGCATCCCTATCCTTCATTAATGGAGTTATGTGGGTTTTCATAAGCTGACAAAATTTAAAAGGATTTATGTTAGAGCAACAAGCAAACAGATGTTTTCTATGCAACTGTAATTGTCAGTTGAACAAGTTATAATAAATGAGTTATTCAACATTGAGTACGGTAGTTACATTTATTTTACATTAAATTTGATTACTTTTAGTTACATTTATAAGTTACATCTGGCCCTTCAAGGACAGCCATTGTGCCGATGTGGCCCTCGGTGAAAATGAGTTTGACACCCCTGGTCTAAAGGGAACTGGAATTTTTGCAAAGCCATAGGACCAGTCTAAAGGGACGGTTTATTTCAAATAAGGGAGTCGAATTATGGAATGTTTTGGGAATTGATGCTAAAGATGTTAAGCCTGTGATTAAATTTAAAAAAATTTATCAAATCTAAATTGTTGACAAAATACTAAAGATGGATGAACAAAATACTAAAGCTTTAGTTAAGCGTCTAATGTACTAGTTATTGTTGATTGTGAAAATTACTCTTTTCATCTGTTATTTCTATAATGATTATGTTTTGAATTGATTGTTTGAAATTGTTTTGTTTTTGGAAAAAAAAGGGGCAGACATGATAATAATTCTTCTTCTTTCTGCCACCTTTCATTTTATGTATTCTTTCTTTCACATATTTTTAAATAGTTTTTTAAATTTATTTTTATGTTTCAATGTAAAATGAATTAAAAAAAATCTAAACAAACAGCGATTGTAGAAAGCAATGTTGATTACATGTTACAACGACCTGCCATACTAGCATGACTAGCAAAATTGTGTGTTTCTGAAGGGGAAAAAGAGGAATGGAGTTCTCAGGGTTTGAATTAGATATTCCAGCTTAACATAGCTCGCGTGACCTTGAAGGCACATTTAAGCTCAACATGTTCGAATGAAAAACAAGCCATGATGTCACGACACAATTTATGGACGTCGCAGATTGACGTCACGGCCTCGGTCGCTCCCCTTTAATAGTTTAGCTAGCTAGCATGCGGCTAATTCACAAAGTAAAGGGCGTTCGCGCCACTGCTCCGAGAAAAAGTCCCACGCCAAAACACGACGCCGGTCTTTCACTAAAAACCCACGCATCCTCGTATTCCCCGTGAAAAAACCCACAGAGCACCACCATCCCCATCACCAAAAGGATGCTAGCTTTAGCCGCCGAGCTAACGTTAGCCACATACCTTCCGCAACGTCTTCATCTATCGCTCCTTTCACTTGAGAGAAACACCACTGAAAATCATTTCCTCCTGCAACTCCTGTGGAAAGAGCACAGCGTTAGCTCGGATTTAACACAGTTTGACAAGTTAGCCCGGCAGAGCTAACAGGCTAACTTGCAGATTCAGGCCATCACACACACCAAGAGGAGAGAAGCTGGATCCTTTCACTCTCTTCACAAACTATCTTACCCGCCATTGCTTCATTTAGCAGCTGTTGTTGCTAATGTTGTTGTTGTACACACTTCCGATGCCCGCTCACAACAACGCGGCTTGCTTGCTTGTGGGGGAATCCAAAAAAAAAAAAAAAAAAAAAAAAGCATGAACAATCAGTGTGAAGACTCGAGTTCAGATCTGTCAAGACCACGGAAATCATCCGTGATTTTTTTTTTTTTTTTCCTCTTTCCAAAATGGCGCACTGTACATGGAGAAATGACGTCATGCACACATGCCACATCCTGGCTCCATCCATCCATCCTCCAATGCATCACTTTCTGTAACACTTCTATTTTATTCTCTAATCTTCCATGCTATTCACTTTTTTTTCTCCACTGATTCACATGTTAAAACCTGTTTTTTCACGTTTTATTTTAAGAACAGCGCCGCATTTCTCCAAGAATGACACTAATACCCCTCGCTCTGCACACATTTCATGTTTTTAATCAGATTTAATGGAATGCAATTTGAATAAATAGCCAACAAACGCAAATAGTTTATTCCTGACACTGTAGCCACAAGGCAAATTGATTTCCTTTAGTTTCACTTTTATAACACTGGCTGAGTAAATAAAAAATAAATCTGTTTTAATTTTCCTCAATTTAGCCTATAATAAATGTTAGATATTTAAATATCAAGGAAGGGTCAATATTGAGGCATGTACCACTTCAAACAGTTTGACAGAATGGGGTGTACCCCTAGTCCTATTTGATGGTTAAATGGTGACATCTAGTGGTCAAATTGTAGAACAGCTAATAGAAGGAAAAGATGGTGTCTGCTAACATTTTTTTTATTGAACAATGTTCAATAAAAAAAATGTTAGCAGACACCATCTTTTACCAAAATCACAAAAAAAAGGTACCATAAAATAAACATTGTGTTCACACTTCATTTTTACAAGGATACATCTAGAAAACAAATCAAACCAAATAACAAAAATAAAACTGTTCAAGCGAAAACCTAACATGAATGAAAATAACAAATAAAATAAATAAAAAAAAAACTACCAAAAGGGGCATATTGTATTCATAACATAAAGAACCAGGGCATACGTTACACATCAAATATTTTCAAAAAAGATGACAACTTAGAAGCATTTTTTGACTTCACTATACACAAAGACTTATAAAACAAATTTAACTCATTCTTCCACTGTGTGAAATTAGGGATGGTTTTAATGAAGTGACATTTGTGTTTATAATGTTTGGCTAACAGCAGAACATTATTTATACCATAGTCAATGTTATTATTATCATCAATAAAAACACCAAATTTAATCTCTTGGATGGTAAAATTAGTTAAATGTATCCTGTGATCACAGAAAACTGATGAAGATTTTGCTAAAAGGATTGTACAAAGTCACATGTGAAAAACAGATGATCCAAATCCTCAGTTACTTTCTCCCAAAATACACATTTATCCACATCCATTTTAAACCTGTGCCTCAGAAAGTCATTGGTTGGATAAATTTTGTTTATAATTTTGAATTGTACTTCTTTGATTTTGGATGAGAGAGGGAAAGATAAATATTTGGATCTAATTTTCTTAATTTGTAATGTCTGCTAACATAAAGTTTGTGCATTTGATTGATGATTTCTGCAATATTAATAATTAAACTAAAGTTAAAAAAAATACAAATAAAGTTATTTTAATTTCAGTTCAATAATAATACTGTATATTTAAAAGCTGAAGTGGCAATCACATGGCTAGTTAGTATGCAACGCAAATGTCATAAAAAGTATTGGTGATAAACTTACTTCTCCAGTCCAACATACAGTATAATACTTTACTGGAGAACACTGAATATTATACTATGGCAGTTTTGCAATATGCAAAATGACTTAAAATCTTGAAATTTTGTAGAGTAGGACTGAGACTTAACACCTCTACTGCAGATTAAGCACATTTACTGCATATTTTAACTTTTAACGTTAATGCGGCTCATCATTTTTGGCCAATAAAACTTGGAGGTGTTTCGTGTCTTGATGGTCTCCTAATAAGTTGGTGCCTCCCTTCGTTGTGCTCTCAAATTCTTTGAGATGTGGTCTTTCATTGTGATCCTTTTTGCTGTCCAACTCATCTCCACAATGCATACACACTAGATTTATCAAGATTAGTTTAGGCCGAGCCAAAAGGTCAAGGTCAAATTTAGCGTTAAGTTTGGTTAGTATTTCTGTATTAACTTGGTGGTTTTCTGTCAGGTGCGGAAAATAACATTTTTAAAGGCTGAAACACTCATAGGGAATTTGACCACCACCAAACTAAAGAAAACATGTCTTAGTAATAATGTGTTATTCTTGAAATGACTGACTATTCAGTCTGCCAACTATAAGCATGTTCGCCACAGTTTCTTTAGTTTCCCATCAAATAGTAAATATTTAATGATTAAAAAAAATCTCTTCAGATGTCATGCTGAGGACAAAAAAAGCATTCTTAATGTATTCTGTATGTTTATTTTGCTAGCATACTCTCACCAGCGTGGTGAAAAAAAAAAAATAGACAGAAACAGATGTTCGAGCTGCGCTGTTCATTTTTAGTTATGTCTCTCTGTGAAGTATTCTCTGTAGAGTGAGTGCTGTCATGAATTGAGAATAAAAAAGATCGCCCATTGGGGTTGATTGTGCTATAAAAAAGTCACATCCCCAAAAATATGAGTGGAGGGGTGGGGAAAGCTCATGGAGCGTGGGAATATGTGATATCTGGGCCATATTTGAGCGGATATAAAAGAATAAGCACATTTGTTCCTTTGAGTGCACTAGCTGATAGAAACACAGCATTTATGTGCATATTAATGTACAAAATCTGCTGAAAGGGGAAATAAGGTGCTCCGTTTGCCTCACGTTGGGTTTTTCTTGAAATAGCAAAGCAGCACAAAAAAAAAAGGAAATCCCCAAGAAAAGTTTGTTGTTAACAAAATGTTTCATTTTCAGCACATCCTCAGCGTTTCCTAAACGTGATCGTGAGCTTGAAGTTTTACCCGTGCATGCAGTAACTTAACTTTTTCTTGTAACTGCTCCGTGTCCTGGAGGTGTCAAGACAATAAATGGGAGCGCGGGCCTAAAGATCTGGACCAGACTTGACCAAGAACCTTCTCTCCAGCACCTCCTGAGCTTTACGAATCCTTTTCATCAATCAGAGTGTGTCCCATGGGAATGAACTGAGCCGAGGCCTGGAGGTCAGGCACACACACATCGACTCACACACACTCACAGAGAACTAAAGAGAAGAAGAAAAACTGCAGGTTGTAACGGGTGGGCATGGGGAAGTGTCTTTAAGCACAACACGTCTTCACTTTTACATTCATGATTGCTCAGATCGTGTAAATGTGGGGAGTTAACGTCAGCAGATGGCTCACCCTAAATTGAGCTGAACCGTTGTTGTTTTGAAGACGCGAGCCTCAAAGACACTTCTGACTTCCCTGCACAAAGACACTTCTGACTTCCCTGCACACATATGGCTTTGTGTTTTGATGGCTTCCTCTGGCTGAATGAAACACATCTTGATTTAAAAGGAATAGACCATTCTGCAGCAATACAGAAAGTACCACCCGCTTCGAAGGTTATCAGCTATTAAATGTCCGTTATTAGTTGTTATCATCCCCATAGGTTACATTCAGACTGTCCCTCCTGCACCTCCAAGTACAGGGGTGTCAAACCCATTTACCAAAAACCTTTTTCAAACTAAAAACCATATTAACTCAAGTTAGATACCCAACATCTTTTCTTGGTAGCTGGTTCCTCAACAATAGTTCGATTGGTCTCATTTTGACGTTTTATTTTTCACTTTTGACATCATAATCAAAGATAACTGAAAAAAATTAAAGTGATAAAAGTATTTTACATTTAAAATAACACCTTGGGGGCCAGATAAGATGTCAAGTCAAGTCATCTTTGTTTCTAGAGCACAGTTAAAACAGATAAACTGTTATCAAGGTGCTTTACAACAACATCAAAGAGATTTAAAAAATTACAGAAACAGTAACACACACTAATGGTAAAACTATGAAATTAACAGCAGTAAAACTATAACAAAGATATATAAGAACAGCATTAAAATGAAAACACAGGACAAAATACACTAAGTCAGCTCACACAGTATGAATCGCCAGAGAGAAAAGATGAGTTTTTAGCTGGGCCTGTCTAATGTTGGGGGGCAGGTTGTTCCACAGTTTGGGGCCGATGACTGAAAACGCCCGATCTCCTCGGAGCTTCAGTCGTGTTTTTGGAACCGCCAAAAGCATCTGATCGGATGATCTCAGAGCCCGAGAGGGAACATGTGGTTCCAGCAGCTCGGAGAGGTAGAGGGGAGCGAGGCCATTTAGGCATTTATAGGTCAACAACAGAATTTTAAAGTTGACTCTAGTTTGCACGGGGAGCCAGTGAAGGGAGGAGAGAACTGGTGTAATGTGCTCAAACCTACGTGTACCGGTTAAAAGCCGAGCTGCTGCATTTTGGATGAGCTGGAGACGTGAGAAGGAGGCCTGGCTGATCCCAGCATACAGAGCGTTGCAATAATCCAGGCGGGTTGTGATGAACGCATGGACTGGTGTCTCCAGGTCGGGTCTGGACAACACTGGCTTGAGCTTAGCTACCTGCCGCAGTTGGAAGAAGCTTTTCTGCAGAACGGAACTGTTCCCTTATCAGTCAGTCCACTCAGTGCAACATATGATTATGGGAATTGCGCCGCCGCACGGTTCACCTGAAGTAATACAATCACGCCTCTTTATGAGGCAGGTGGGTGTCAGCGTCACCACAGAGGCCCCGCCCTCTTGGTATAAGACCGAATGACGCCCAGCCTACTTTCTCTTATGCCCTTCACCTCGCTTACACCTGAACTTCGTGGGACTCTCTGTATCTACATCGCTCCATCGGAGGTGAGCTCGCTCCCTACACTGAGCGTACAGAGAAATTTCCTGCGTGTTGCTGGGCTGGCGAAAGCTAGTCCAGCCTCTTTTATTTAACCTCGAGGTTTTTTCTTCTCTCTTGGCAGCTGCTTCGCTCGACGGCATTAACTACGTCACACCGCTACCCTGCTAACGAGTTAGCGGGCTAGCCAGCGAAAGCGACGCGACGAAGAAGACGTCTCCGGACCACGTTGGCATTGCTAATGAGCTCAACTCTTCTCAGCCATGGCTCCAGAGAAGGGAAAGCGAAAACCAAAAAATTCTAAAAAGACCAGCAGGCCAGCGAGCCCCAGCTCCTGGGCCTACCCCAGCGGCTGCGGCTACTCCCTTTCGGCGACAGACACCCACGAGGCCTGTCCTGTCTGCGTGGGGATGTTGCACGCTAAGACAATGCTAGAATCCCCATAGTCCTGCCCACACTGCAGCCAGATGCTCGAGGTTGTGAGGAAGTATCAAGTGGACATCGTGGTCAAGGCCATGGGCGGCTCCGCGGCGGCACGCGACCCAGACCTCACAGAGGCACTCACTCCCACACCGTAGCTCGAGGCCGTGGACCTGGAGGACAGCGGCCATGCTGTCTGGGGGGACAGCATGGACATGATGGCCCCTGTCGGGGACTCCACCGCCGAATACGACACGAAAAGCCTGTTACGAGCAAACGAGCTCTCGCTAACAGCCTTGGGTGAGATTTCAGACGATGAAGCTGAGATCGAGGAAGAAGGAGAAGAGGAAGACTTCTCCCAGAACCCGACAACAGCTCAGCCAGAGATGGACGTCTCAATCCCCGCTTTGTTAGACTTGTGTCACAGAGCGGCGGACACGCTACGGATCAGCTGGCCAGAACCCCCACCTCGCCAACAGGTAACGAGGTTGGCGGGGAATTATTTCTATGCCAAACAGCAGTTGGCCACGAGGCACAGGATGCCGATTTTTCCGGATTTCCTGACGGAGCTCACTCGCACCTGGGCTGAACCCAGGGCTCCCATGCTTCTACCGCTCTCCCAGTTCCTCGATGTCGCCGGAATGGAGGCAGCAGGAATCGCCAACGTCCCACAGATCGAGGACACGCTGGCGGCTCACTTGGCCAGGTCGGGCGCAAAGCCGACTCTACCCAGCAAGGCCTGCCGCGCCTCGGCCTCCCAGCCCAAAAAGTGTTACCGAGCTCAGGGCCTCGTGGTCCACACCATGAATGCCTCGGCCATGATGCAAGCCTACTTGGCGGAGAAGCTGCAGGAGCTCCAGGTAACGACAAACAGGCTGCGGCAGAAATCCTGGAGGAAGCCCGCAAGACAACTGACTTCGTCCAACGGATGATGGGGACCACGACCATCGCTCAAGGGAGATGCATGGCTGAAGTGGTCATCACCCAGCGCCACCTGTGGCTGACTCTGACGGACCTGCCGGAGGACCAGCATTTCCCCTTCCTCCACCACCCAATCGAACCGACGGGACTCTTCGGATGGGCTCTGGAGCGTATCCAGAGCTGGCTGGAGCAAAGACGAAAACAGGCTGAGGCCTTGCGAGAGAGGATGCTGAGAAAAGCTTTTGCGCCTCCCAGAGACACCAGTGGGAGCAGACCCCCACAGCCTCGACACTGTTCGGCCACACGCCGTCCCTCGCAAAAAAGGCCAGCTTACGACGGGGAGCAGCGGCAGAGACCCGCGGCAGGCCCATCTCAGGTTGGCCAGTCCTGGACCAGGAACAGGTTCGTTCCTCGCCAAGCGGCTCCACCGAGAACCTCCTCGGCGAACCGGGACAGAAGACAGAAGTTGGCCTGACGAAACGGGACCACTTCACAGTTTTGCAGGTTCGTCCGCCCATGTGGTATGGGAACCAAGACGTTTAAATCCAGACTTTATATGTAAAAAACTACAAAAAGCTGGTGACATTTGTGTGTGCACAAATCAAGATGTTTTTGCTAAGTGTGTAAATGAAACGCATTTTTGTTCTTCAGAACACAAAAATAAAGTACCAAAAGCACGAATTGCCCTGGTTCTTGACTAAAAACAACAACAAAACAAATAACAACAATACCATTTTTGTGAAAACGGTCATGATGAAGGGAGAGGGCAATAACCCCTTCTCGCTCGTGGAACACAAGGTGTCAGGTCAGTGTATGAGCCTCAGCGGGACGTCTGGGGTCTGTCTGGAGCAGACAGACTTCATGACGTCCGTTGGCGGATAGGTCAGCACGTCCAGGGGCCATGCGGGGGGAGGCAAATGCTCCCCCTCTTGTACTCACGATACACACACAACCAGTGTTGTTTTTGACAGCCATTTTGATTTTAGTTTTAGTCTTAGTCTTTTAGACTAAAATACTTCTTAGTTTTAGTTAGTTGTAGTCATTTCTATATTTAATGGTTTTCGTCCAGTTTTAATCGACAAAAACTTAAAAAATTTAAGTCTAGTCTTAGTCTTTAAAAAAAAACATATTAGTCTTTACAAATTAATTTGAGTAAGGTAATTTGTTTTGCACTCCCAGAACAGAAGGAGAAATCCTTTTACCAGAAACTGTCAAATTAGTTTGAGGAATTTTAATCCCATTTTGTGCGTCAAAGAATGAGGAGCAAGAAACAGACTTGTTTATGTTGTCTCCTGGAATGCTGAAATTTCCTAGTAGCATTGCAATGCAAAATCATCTAGGTGCCCTGCATTATTATGGAGATGTTCTACTGCTTCTTCTGGCCCCTGATTGGTCAGCCACTGATAAGCTTTGGTTGCCTTCAGATATTTATGCCCCATGGCTGTCTCCTGAAGATCTGATGTTTTGTGGCTCTGTGTGTGCGTGACTCTTTGTTAAGTTAACTCAGTTAGAAAAGTTTAGACTAGTTAGAAGAATGTGTCTCTGTGTACGTTTGTACTATGGATTTATGTGTAGTTGATCTGTAGTGGATTATCACTATGTGTGTGCTACATATAACATATATATTTAGTTATGTTTGTGAGTTTGTGTAAGTTACACTTTGTGCATCTGCTCATCCTCCAGGGATTTCTACCTGCCCAGAGCTTGGGACAAACAAAGGGCTGTTACATGCCCAGACACATGTTGGCCTGCATTCTCCTTGTTTCACTAAGTCTACTTGTGTGTGATAATATATATATATATACTGTATATTGTTGTCCAAGTTATCGTAAGGCACGTAAAACATGATTGCATAAATTAAACACTTGAATATATAGCACATAAAACAGTTGTGATTATACCATTGATTATAAAGCACTTGTGAATTTTAATTGTATTTATTTAAAATGAAGTATTTTTTTTTGTCCCAAACACTTTTACTGTAAACATTCATCAGAAAAATGTAGGATGCATGCAGACCCAACAGACACATGGGATAACACAGGTAGCAACAGGTTTGATATTCAGTCACTCACTCAAACACAGCCTATCAGCCACACATCCCTGCATGTTTTAGCATCCCTTTGCATGTTTTACACGTAACAATAGCCGACGTTAGATTAGCACAAACAAGCTATTAGTACAAAGTTAGCATCCACGTGCGCACACAAGGACAGGATTTATATTAAAAAATATATATATAAAAAAAAACTGGAGTTGTGAATTGTGTCACACAACCCGTTTGGTTTGTAGTTGTAACTAACTTACCTTTGAAAAAATATTGGGGTGATGAGCCTTTAGGTGCCGGCGTGCCGCTTCAGATTCGTGGTGTTTTTCCCACCAAGTTTTAATCCACATTTACCCCCGTCTCCCTCGACCACGATACATTCGGTTCTTCTCTCAGTTGGGTTAAATACAAAATAAGTCCATAAATCCTTTCTGGGCTTGCGGCCACCGAGCCCCTTCGTGCAACGTGCATCATCTGCCATGGTCCAGGTTGAAAAGGAAGTCACAGGTGAGCGCGCGCGTGGCGCATCAGCACTGCGATGGTGGGCGTGACCAAACAGCTGACTTTCCGACACAGAATATAATTATGGGCAGAAATATAAATTATTGACGGACCACCGACTAACATTTTCGTTCAGTCTCGTCTCGTCAACGAAAACTAACACACATTTCGTCATGTTTTAATCATTAAAGAGCAATGTTTATTTTGTTACCGTCTCATTATTGTCATGGAAAAAGGGGGCGTTGACGAAAAATTTACGTCATCGTCACGTTAACGAAAACAACACTGCACACAACCCACAATAAACATGTCTCACAGGCTCACCGCGCATGCGCAGGCCTGGAGGGCATGTTACGCAAACACGTGGGTCATGACGACAGTGTGTCGAGGCTTACGAGTGCAGTTCCACAAGAGGCCACCCCCGTTCACCGGGGTGCTACAGTCAAACATAACACCAGACCGTGCACACGTCTTAAGAGAGGAGATATCAACGATGCTGCAAAAAGGGGTGATAAATGTTCCAAAACACAATATACACACCGGCCACTTCAGCAAGTATTTCCTCGTGCCCAAACGGGATCAGACCTTGAGACCGATTCTGGATCTCAGAGCACTGAACAAGAGAATACAAACTTACAAATTCTAAATGCTCACGCTGAGACAGGTGATCCAGTCTATGAGACCAGGAGATCACGCATGCACAATGGATTTGAAAGATGCCTTTTTCCACGTGAGCATTTGGAAGAAGCACATAAAATATCTTCGCTTTGCATTCTAAGGGAAAGCTTATGAATTCCTGGCTTTACCTTTCGGGCTAAAAACTGCACCACGTACATTTACAAAATGTATGGATGTAGCCTTGACCCCGCTCAAGGGTCAAGGGGTCAGAATTATGAATTATCTCGACAATCTTTTAATTCTGGCCGAGAGCAGAGCACAAGCCCAACTGCACTCATGGATGGTGATGGCTCACCTGGAGGCTCTGGGCTTTGTCATAAATCTGCAGAAAAGCGATTTGACCCTTTCACAGATTATCGTATTTCTGGGTGTACAGGTCAACACCATTTTGTACAGAGCACGGCTTTCAGAGGAACGAGTCTCTTCCATCCGACTCTGCCTGGCACGCTTTCAGCTGGACCAGAGAGTGTCTCTAAAGCTCTGCAAGCGCCTTCTGAGTTTGCTGGCAGCAGCCATCCCCTGCGTGCCTCAAGCATTATTAAAAATGTGCGCTCTGCAGATATGGCTAAACAAACAAATGTATCCTGCCTCCCTCAGGAGGGCAGGGAAGATATTGATCAGCCCAGCGTGCATGTCAGCCCTGGAACCCTGGAGGGATCCTTCTGTGTTCACGACAGGCGTCCCGCTGGGACGAGTACTGTCTCATGTGGTGATCACAACAGACGCTTCAAAGAGAGGTTGGGAGCATTTTGCAGAAACCAGAATGCCCAAGGGCTCTGGAAACAACAGGATGTGAGATTCCATATCAACTTCCTGGAATTGAAGGCTGTTTTTCTGGTTGTGAAGCACTTTTACAAAAAGGGACTGATTACAAAACAACATGTCCTGATAAAATCGGACAACAGAACAACTGTGTCCTATATCAACAGAGAAGGGGGGATGAGGTCCCAACCCCTCCTCAGCCTGACACACAAGCTGCTCATGTGGTGTAGCCCCCAGATATTGTCACTGAGAGCGACAC
The DNA here is from genome assembly GCA_038048925.1 of Garcialebias charrua. NCBI lineage: Eukaryota > Metazoa > Chordata > Actinopteri > Cyprinodontiformes > Rivulidae > Garcialebias > Garcialebias charrua. The sequence continues at coordinate 144,306 of JBBPBX010000010.1, read as the reverse complement.
ACATCCCGGGCAAGCTAAACCACGGGGCAGACGCCCTCTCAAGAGGGCCACTGCTAGCCTCAGAGTGGAGGCTGAATCCACATATCGTGGACCAGATCTGGTCACGATATGGGCGGACATCCGTAGATCTGTTCACCTACAAAACCAACACGCACTGCATCCTGTACTTCTCACTGAAGGAAACAGATGCTCCGCTGGGAACAGACGCCCTGGCTCACAACTGGCCAGCAGGGGTGCTATATTATACGTTTCCCCCCGTCCCTCTGATTCAGGCGATGCTGGAACGGGTGGGCAAGGGAGCTCTCTCCCTGATACTCATAGCTCCCAGATGGCCACAGAAACCGTGGTTCCCAGAAATGATCTCACTGTTGTCAGGGACACCATGGCAGCTGCCTCTCCACAGGGACCTGCTGACCCAGGCCCATAGGCAGCTCTTTCATCCACGTCCAGAACTATGGCAGCTCTCAGCCTGGCCGCTGAGAGGAACAGGCTGATGGCCTCCAGCCTTCCTAGCAATGTCATAAACATGATACAAGGAGCGAGAACCCAGTCAGCCCAGACTCTCTACGCTCAAAAATGGCGTGTTTTTGAGGCCTGGTGTCTGGCTGTGACCTGGTCCAGCTCCTCATCTTTTTACAAGACCTGCTAGAAAAAGGCCGCTCCTTTTCCATCGTTAAGGTGTTTTCGTCAGCCATCTCGGCGTGCCACGAAGGCTGGGGGGGGGGGTAAAACACCCGGTGCCCGTCCTCTCATGATACGTTTCATGAAGGGTGTACTGAGAAAAAGGCCCCCCGGCAGGACTCTGGCCCCTGATTGGGACCTTCAGTTAGTCCTGGATGCTTTATGTGTGCCTCCGTTTGAGCCTCTCAGTAGCATTAAGATAGATTTGTTATCTTATAAAACTGCTTTGCTCTTAGCTCTTTGATCAGCTAAATGTGTGGGTGACCTCCACGCTTTATCTGTGTACCCAATGTGTACCAGGTTTGCCCCTGACAGGTCAAAGGTCACCCTACGTCCTAACCCCGCATATGTACCAAAAGTTCCAACTCTAAACCCCAGAAGTCTGGACTTTGAGCTCTCTGCGTTTCCTCCCCATCCTGTCCTCACTGAGGAACAGAGAAGGTTGAATGCACTCTGCCCTGTCAGGGCCTTGAGTGTTTACATCAACATAACTGTCAGTTGGAGGAAAACAAACCAACTGTTTGTATGTTTTGCCAATCCTGCTGCTGGCAGAGCCCTTTCAAAGCAACGCCTCTCACACTGGGTGTCTGAGGCCATAAAAAGGATGTACAGCAGCAAAGGTCAACAGGTGCCCTCTGGGGTACACGCCCATTCCACTCGAGGCCTGGCAGCCTCATGGGCTCTGTTTAAGGGTGTGCCAGTGGCAGACATTTGTGCTGTGGCAAACTGGAGTTCCACAAACACTTTTGCAAAACACTACAGTTTGGATGTCACTGCATGTGACGTCACGCAGGCTGTTCTCTCTAACACACAGTAGAGATCAGCCAAAATGCCTAAAGTATAAATGCAGAAGTTCTCACAAGCATGCATTTTTACTGAGCATTTCAAGGGCGTGAATGAATTACGATCCCATAGTCATATGTTGCACTGAGTGGACTGACTGATAAGGGAACTGAAAGTTATGCACCATAACTCATGTTCCCTGAAGGAAGGGAACGAGGTGCAACATATGTTTGCCCTTTTCAATGCCCAAGCTCGGTGAAGTGCACTTGGAGAAAGTAGGCTGGGCGTCATTCGATCTTATACCAAGAGGGCGGGGCCTCTGTGGTGACGCTGACGCCCACCTGCCTCGTAAATAAGCGTGATTGTATTACTTCAGGTGAACCTCACGGTGGCGCAATTCCCATAGTCATATGTTGCACCTCGTTCCCTTCCTTCAGGGAACATGAGTTATGGTGCAGAACTTTCAGATTTGTTTATCGAACTTAAGGTCCGAGTCAAAAACCATCCCAAGATTTTTCACAGAGTGCTTGAGATAGGGCTGGAGGGAGTCCAAGTTTATATGATCAGAGGTGGCATTGTATACGTCAACGAGGGTTACATTCCACCCCCCCCCCCCCGGGCCTTGAGCTTGACACATATGTCCTAGTAGGTTTAAAGGTACGTTCTTATCACTGATAATAAGGTCAAGGTATTAGGTTAAGGCTCAAGGGTCAGGGAGTTAAGTTTAGGGTCAGGTGTAAGGTTAGTTTTAGGAAAAGTGTAAATCTACAAAAAAGCAGTGAAGCTGCATATTATCAGCGACAAGAACGTACCTTAAAACCTATAGGAGGTAGGAGGGACAGTCTGAGCACAACCTACGCTCCCCAGCTCTGGAGCTCACTCCCACCTGATACTCGCAACACAGGCTCGTTGCCACACTTCAAATCTAAACTCAAGACTTTTCTGTTTAAAGTAGCCGACGCACTGTGATTGCAACGACATTGTCTTATTTTAATTCTATTTTACTTGTTTTTACTGCGTGTCTGTTTTCATGATTGACAACGTAAGGTGACCTTGAGTGCCAAGAAAGGCGCCTACAAATAAAATGTATTATTATCATTATTATATTATTATTATTGTAGGGATTGTGGTCTGTTTCCTGGTGTCTAGCCCCATCTTGTGTTGTGTTTACGGTCTTCCATAGGGTTTGTGTTTTCCTAGTGTATGCCTCCATCTGGTGTTGTGGACTCCCTGGTTTCCTACTTTATCATTTCCCCTGCTGTGTTTCAGCTGTGTGTCCTCGCAGGTGTTTTGTCTCGCTGATGTCTGCTCCTTGTAATTCATGTAAGTCTTGCTGCACCAACAACCTTTTTGATTTGTGTTAATAAATTTGTCATTTAATATATCTCCTGAGTCCTGGACTGCCTGCACCATTGGGTTTATGTACACCAGCGTCCGTCGTTACGACAATAATGGCCATTTAACGGGCCGATAATGTTGGAAGCTGCTGAAAGTACAATTTTTTTTACAAATCTTTAAGGAGATTTTACCTCACTTGAAACTCCCGTCTTCTAAACAGCCTATAGATTCAATAAAACCCTGCCCTGATTGCATAATTCAAATCAAAATCTGCTTTTCCTCCTCACTGTCTGAAGGTAAAATGTTTGAAGCTTAATTTGCAGTTTAACAAACTGCACCGCTTAATTGTTGTGTGCTTTGGATGATTTTTTTCTTTTCCACGCTTCCCCAGGTTTAGTGTTTTGGCTGTGTGCGTGCGCGCTGCAGCTTCATCAGGTATAAGGAGAGGTGTTGACTTTATTCCGAGCCTCCAGTAACACCACTGACTCTGATAGTTCCCCGTCCCCGTGGGAATTCATTATAAGACAGCTAGAGGCTGCTTGTGGATGGTTACTGTGCTTGGCCGTATGTTAACTTGTCGCTATCGCGCAAGGCAAACATGTGGTGCAGCTGCTTTCTCTGGCTGTGGGCAACCTGGAGAGATTGATTGGTGAGCCTTCTGTTTTATCCAGGATCAGGGCCACGTTCAGTAGACACGGTGCCTCCGGAGAAGCAGCCATCTTCCCCAGAAAATATGGCTCATTATACCAGCGCAGACAAAATGAAGGTATATTGACTTTTTTTTTTTTTTTTAAACATCATATAACACACCTATTCCTGGGCTGCTTAACAACCGGTGTTTGTTATCCTGGAGATCCGTGCTTCGTTGTGAGCTGCACATCACACAACTTTCTTTAAACCCTAACCCAACCCTAACCCTACCCCTATTAAAAATGAAAAGAATAAGATAGAACGACTTGTCTATATTATTTTGGTGCAAATTAAGACTTTTATTTACACCAAGCACAAACAACCCCCCCAGTCTTTAACACAAACCACTGGCCGATGGATGTCTGCCCCGCTCAGGGGCACACGCTCTGTCCAGGCCAGTCTTTACTCCTCACACACAAGCAGCAAAGACAAACACAATCAATTATTCAAGACTCTTGTTTTGGCTCGTGTGGTTTTTTTCTTCTTCTTTTCTTCCTGATATTCTGTTGCTTAGAATCTTCTGGCGATTCAACAGCCAGGAGGCCCAGACGAGTGAAAGGCGAGGCCTTCGCGATGACTCCTGGTCTCAGTGTGTTTTTGTAATTTAGATATGGTGATTTGCATGCGCAGCCTTAGATGATCCTTGGGGGGCTGTCTATAACCTGGCTTGGAAGGCAAAACCCCCTTGTCTGCTTGTTGTTTGGTGTGGCCACATAAATTCCTCTGACCTTTGTCGACCTTTACTTCTTCCACTTATTGCTGCTTATATGGTGCACTTTATTTCCTGCACAGGGACCCGTCTCAGTGTGTGAAGCCGTGCACTAGATGGCACTACGACACTTATTATTCAGCTCCACACCACGAAGGCCTGTGTTGCTGACACAAGTCATGATCACAGTCTGTTTTTCCTCTGAGCTGATGTTGGTTTAATGAAATAAATTAAAAAAAAATAAAAAATAACTTAAAAGCTGCAGAACAGTTCTGACCTGCGACAAAAGCAAGTGTTTTCATTTTAATGAGCCACGTATCACGTAAAATGTATTGAAATCATTTAATCATTCCTGCCGAGCGAATGCATTATTTTAACCAAACATCAAACAAATCAACAGAAGCAGAAGAAGAATCGCATTTCGAATCCTGTGCAGCGATGATGTCCTTGTAACAGATCACATTGTAAATAAGATGGGTTAAATTGCACTTGTAGCTTTCCCTCAACCAGTCAGGCTTTTCTCTCAGGGGGTACGGGCGAGTGCTGCCGACTCTTCCTCTAATAAAGCCAGACAATGAGATCCTACCTCATAACATAGGCCTCCTCTATATAGAACAAGTAGTGGGGGCTTAGCAGCTAATAAAGTGGCAAGTCTTCAAATCCATGTCAGAGGAGCAGAGTGCCACAGGGACCTTTCATAACACTTGTACGTGCAGGTTCTGGAGCAGTGTAAAGGTTACACATCCACGTTGTACTGATCTAACCTGATGAATTGCCTTAAGCCTCACAAATTTCAAGGCTGCGTTTCTGATTTGGAGGGGAAAAAAAGAGGCCGCGCTGAATAATTCTCCCTCTTCCTGGAGGATGTCAGGCAAAGACACGAGCGGAATGAAATGTTTGGGATTCAGAACGGTGTGCACGCGTCTCTATTGAATGTGACAAATAGATTTTGTATCTCGTAAAGCTTGTTTTGGCACGAGTTTCGTGGATTTTACTCTGCGTTCCTTGCAGTTTTGTCCGAGTTCGCCAGTAATTAGCCTCCATCGCTGTATGGTTCTGCGTTTGATGAACTGTTCCCTCTCTATAGTGAACCTGTCCTTCACTTGAGCACTCCTCCAGCATTTCCACCCACTTTGTTTGTGACTCTTTGATCCGCGGTATTCCAGTTAAAGTTACACCCATGCGCTGCAAGTTGAAACTTTCAGCATTGTCGCTCAGGGGAACCTTATACCCGTGGCGCCTTCTCCTTTTGTCCTTCCTTTTAGCAACAGAACTCTCCGATGGTCCTGGACAAAAAGACTACTCCCGACACCGTTTGACGATCTCTGTGATGACGCCGCGTCCTCCTCTGGCTCACATGCGGCTCATTTGAATCCACGATTTAATGTCGGAAGACGACGACAAACCCAACACGACGAAGGGTTCTCCTTTGAGACGCCGGCGGATTTTGCAGGAAGGCACGAGGAAGTGAGAGGATAGATGCTTTTTTTAATTTCCAGATGCAATGAGGAAAACCAATTTAGATCAGCACTTTTCCGTGCGCGATAACACGAACGCATAAAAGCACGCTCGCCACCGAGTTTATTATTAAATCATAAAAACAAAACTCAACTTTACTCCTTCCAATTACTCAGATGGACTGCACAATAATCCTCGCGCCGTTGATTGTTTTGCGTTATGCGGATTTGTGTTACACTCACACGTTAGGCGTGATTGACGCAAACCGTCCCCTCTATCTGTTGTCTAAAGCCCTTAAAGGCAAGAGCAGCAAATACAGTATATCGAAGCGGAGTGTAAAGTGCCGTGATGCCTTGCCTCCTCGGTTTGTCTAATCACCATGTGAGTGAAACATTCATGGTGCACTAGATCAGTTCAATATTTAATTTCCCAACAAAGGCTACACGATGGAACAGATGCTCAAACTTTGTACGCTCCTCAAGAGATTCGTGGAGCAACCAAAACGGAGATTCCGACTCGCGCCACAAGTTTTGGCGCTCTTCGGGCTCGTCACCTGTCGCCGTGGACCGAAAGGACGCTGCGACGCTAAAGTGTGCACGGCGAGTTCAGCGTTGTGAATGCATCAGTTGTTTACATCCAGGCGTGGAGCCACATTAGCGATGCGCCATGGTTGCCCTTTGCCTTTATGTCAGGTTTCAAGTGAAAATTTGACTTGGCATGTTTACATAGGATTCCTTCATCTCCCTTTTTAAACCCCTACGGACGAGCTGAAGGTGAAGGGAACTAAGATTATTATCCCCCCCGTTCCTCAGAGGAGCTTTTCTTCATGCACACCCTCACAGATGTCGACATTTGGTTAGGCGGTGTACATAGAAGCCCCAGATTATCTAGCGTTTCGGGGAAGTCTGTTTAGCTGAAGTATAGGAGTGGTTACTTTCCTCGCACCTTTTTATTTATTTATTTGCTCTATAGCGTCACGTTGCCCAGAGACCTACTTTGCTTTTTAGCCTTACATCTGTGTTAAAAACAGCGTTTAAGAGGGAAGTATGATTGAATCTTGCTGTCCTTTCCAAGCCAGGTTTTAATTACACTGATGTGCGGCATCAATAGACGCCGCTTGTGCAGATGTAGACCCATACATGCAGGAAAAGTACCAGATGGCGCGCTATACGTCGTAATGCTCTCAAATCCAACAGGAATTGACAATTGAAATCCCACCCTGGAGTTTGCCTCTTTTTAGCTTTTGCATAATCTTCTCAGGATTTCAATTGCAAAGTCAAAGAGAAAAGTCGAGCTGCACGGGGACTAGTTATCTGGGGCAAACGCGGTCTAAGGTTGACAATGCAAGGGCTATGTTTATGTGCATCGCACTTCGCCGTGCTGAACGTTTCCCAGAGTGCAAGAACATCCTCCCCTGGATTCCACTCCTCTTCCCACGTCCCAGCGCATGCCGTGGAAAGTAGGCCAAGTGAGCACCAGGGCGTTGCTTTTTTGAGATGATCAGTTTGTCAGTGTGTTGTCTTTGTGTGTGTGTGTGTGTGTGTGTGTGCTCAGGACGACTATTCATGTGGCTCCACTCGACAGAACAAAGAGCAGCGTTACACAATTTGCAGCACGTCCAAAATGAGGGGTAAAGAAGAATGAAACAAAAGAGCAGAGGGCGGAAAATAAGGGACGGGACACGTGTGGATGAAACAATGCTTGTACTCTGATTCATCCACTTCCTCGTTTTAACACATCTGGTTTGCAGCAACAACAAAAAAAGGTCCCCTGCCAGTAACACACCTCTGCAGGAGAAGGGGGTATTTTTAGTGATCGCCGTGTAGTTTTCACCTTCGACTTCTTCAGTCTTGACGTGACGATTAACATCTCTGTTAATACACGAACACGGTTCAACATCCCTAATGAACTCAGGCTGGGGTCAAAGTTCAGCGGCAGAGCTGAAGTTGATGCTGCGTCCCCGTCAAACCATGGCATCATCGCCTGAAGGAGCAGAGACCCTGACGCAACATGTTGAAAATACACACATTTGTATGGGACTAACTTGAAATCTGTTGGAACGACGGGCGGAAGTATATCTCCGCGACAAAGTTCAGCAAGGCGTCAGCTTTTTAGGAACGCTTGTGATTAATCAGGACAACAATGAAGCGGAGAGGTCAAAGGTGGCTCGAGCAGTTTTCGAGGTCGTGCATGTCTGATGAGATTTTTAAACGACTTTCAAAGTCATATTTTGACACCTTTTTTTTCCCTCTCCCACTCTCTGACACACAGTTGGCAGCTTTTTTATTAAAAAATGTTCCGATTTCAGGCTGAGTAATCAAATTTACCTCACTTTCATCAGCGCCACTGAGAAATGGGATATATATTTTATTTAAATAAGGAATTTCAGATAGGTCCACAAAACAGTGATGGACACAGTCGAGATGGGGGTCTGCATGAAATAAAGAAAGCGAGGGAGAGGGGGAGAGAGGGAAGGTACCCTGGGTATTGGGTCATGTGTATTTTGGTCTAAATTTCCAGGGGATATTTTAGATGTTAATAGCCCTGAAGTGGTCTCGGTTTCTTATTTAATTTCTCTCGCCCCTTCTTTAAATGTAATTCGCCCACAGACTTGCGCCGCGAGGCTCTAAACCGCAGAAACTCTCTCATCATTTCCACGGCAGAATGGAAAATGCAAATTGTGCGCGCGGGCAATGCCCTTGACAGAACTCACCGCTGCACACAATTAACACGCGCTCTCTGACAGAGGGTGGTGACGAAATGTGAGGTCACAGGCCGGAAAAGGTGCATTATAATTATAATTATTACCATTATATTATTATTATTATTATTATTAATAAATGCAAATGCACACAAAAAAAACCATAATGATCATAATGGATTTGGTAGAAAAAAGTGTTTTAATTTAGTTTGATTGTCAGTTTTTCACTCTTTTTTTATCAGTAATTTTATTTTGAAATTTTAGGATTTTTTTTATATATATTTTTTTTAATTCAAATACTGAAATTAAAATGTTTGTTTTGGGGGAGGAAAAAAAGAAAAAAAAAAGACATAAATCAGCGTTGAGGTTTATTTAGTCACACTTCTCCATATCGACACGATCATCTCAAGTGTAACCAACGAGGGGCGCTGTCCGTCTGT